>KV907496.1:1791643-1844619 GCA_001990825.1 Aspergillus carbonarius ITEM 5010
TTTTTCTCATTTCCTTTGTTCATTGGCATATCTGCATCTCATAACGCTTTGACAAACTGCATGCATGTAATGGGAATGGTTATATATTAGAGGCTGGACTGTCATGGAGGGCAGGAAGCAAGGAATCTGCAAGGAGTCTTCGATACCTACAGCCGCGGGGGGAGGGACATGAACTAGAGACCAATTAGAAAAGAGGTTCGCACACCATTCCCGTTTCCTTGTCTCCGTTCCTACAGTAAGCTAGTCACCCGGAGGGGTTAATCGGAACTTGGAAGGGCTCCAAGACCTCCAAGGAACTCTGTGGTCCGACGGAGGTCATTCCCGCGCCCAGTCCGTCGTGGGCTTTTCATTCTTTCCATCCAGTTCCGACCCTCAGTGCACCGCCGTCCCGACACAACCACCTGCCCCTCCTGTGGCTTACTGCCAGGTCCTGGTCCAGCCCAATTATACCCCACCAACCCCGACCCGACCACAGAAAGTAAAGTTCAGAAAAAAAAAATGTAAGAGAGGGACAGCATGACCACTGGTTCTCCCAGCCACCCACCCCAGATGTTACCCGGGAAAACTACACACTGACACGCATAGTCTCTAGACCCTGGAGGAACGATTATCTATCTAGTGAACACCCGTCCCACCCTTATCCCGAGGTACATAGATAGCTAAAGAGATAGATGGATGGATCAATCTAATCACACCCCTCACAGTTGAACCCCCCTCCCCCCCCCCCCCCGGTCCCAGATCCGACATGCGAAAAGCCAGCCAGCAGCCAATGACTTACCCCGGATCAACCTGTCTGATGGACATTCACACTAAACTACTTTGAGGAGTAACCCCCACCGGCACGTGGCTGGCCGATTGGATTGTCCCGAACGGGAAATTGATTACTGGGTTGGTTACCGTACGGTGTATTTACGGTTTGGGGGGTGACGGGTTAAGGTCTGGGTCTGATGTCATGGGTTGGGTTGGGTTGGATTGGGTAGTAGTGTGTAGAATAGATTTAACTTGAGATATGGGGGGGGGTATGGTTATGTGGTTTTGGAGGGGTGTATTGATTGTTGTAGTTTATTTCGGTGTTGTGTTTTGTTTGTTTTTGTTGTCTTTTTTTGGTTATATATATGTGTCTGGAGGGTGTTTAATGGATTTGGTTGGAGTGAAGTAGTATGTTGAGATCTGAGGAAAGGGATAGGGGGTTGTCATTTATGAAGACTTTTATTTATATGTCAATGCCTGCATGAAGTCATATTCTGTCTTCTGAATAATGCTTTTTCTCAAGAGAATCTGATAAGTCTGAAGGATGATTAACCGGTGAAGACTGAAGACATGCCGGGTGGCTAGAGACCGAGAGTATATCTGCAGGCGTACTGGGAAAGAAATTGGCAACTAATTTGCTTTGCTTTGTTTTAAGTTTTTTTTTTCCATTCTATCATTTCTCACCGCTACTTTTTTTCTTCTCTTCAACCATCCTCACTGCTAACCCCCAGGACAACTGACAGACCCATGGAGGTGAACAAACGTCAGTCGATATACTATCGGGACTCCTTCGGTCCGCCGCCATTCCCAATGGGGTTTACGGCCGGGCCGGCCAGGCGGTGGGCGAAAGCAGAGCTTGGGATTGTCGATTTATCGATCATGGCCTCCCTCTCTCCATCATGCTCTCCGAACTGATAGCCTCCTTTCCAGACTGGATGACTCAGTGATGCTACTAAGAATACAAATCGCAGCCCATTGATCCCCGATATTGTTTTCGTGGGTGACCTAAAGGCAAGCCTTGCCCGGGTCCCTACCGACCGGATAGCTGGTGACGTTAATCGACTCGACCCTTGCTGTCGGCGCGGTCGCTTATCAATTCCCGTGGATCCTACCATTACAGTTTATCGGCCTGAAGAGAGAGGTGCTCTAGAGACCATCTTTCGATATGACTCCTGCAAGAGGGAGAGGCCCAAGTCAAAGGAGTCCTCATGTCCTGGTGAGTATCTGGCTCCTCATTTTACCCCCCCGCAGCCTGGATAACACGCATCTAACAACGCTCGTCATCCAGGTGACTGACTCCCGAGACCAACAAATCACTCAACCCCGTCGTCGCCGTTCCCCCGCAACTCGCTTCATCACAGTGGACAATGTACTCCAATATACCTCCGATGTCCCCTCCATGCAGCAGCGCCATCCGCCTCAAGGTCTCCGCGCTCGTCCACGGTCCCGCCTCGCCTCCGCCGCGGGCGGGTTAATTGGTACTGGCGGTGCTGGCGCCTCCGGCGGAGGAACTAGTGCAGTCAGTACGGCAGCGACAATGGGACGACTTGCAGCCCAGCCGCGTCTGCCTCCTCGAACGACTAAAGTCAGTGAGAAGCTAGTGCTTTTGCCAGAGGCGGAAGATAAACAGCGCGAGGAGGAGGATGAGGAAGAAGATGAGGAGACGGTGGATGAGGAATTCGTGCAGAAGATCGCGAAGGATAAGAATTTGAGTCCGGATTCCGTGAGACAGACGTTGCTGGCGCAGAAAAAGCTGGACGGAGATTTTGGCGTTGATAATGATATCGCGCCGTTGTTGGCGGAGGAAGAGTTGCTGCGGAGGAGAAAGGTCGCTCCGGAGAAGGCGAAGAGTTATGCGGAACGACTGCCCAAGGCTAGGAGAGCGGAGAAGCTGGCGCGCGTGACGGCGTATTGTACGGCACAGGCGTATAAGATGAGCTCGTTGGCATCGTTTGTTAAGGAGAGACATGGCGGGAGGACGAAGCTCTATGATGATTGCTTGTATACGGCGTATCACCTGCCATTGTTGCCGGGGCATGATGGATACAGGCTGAGGAGCAGTCCGGTGGTGAAGAAACCTGGTGGCAAGTCGCTGCTGGACGAGGAGATCGAGCGGAATGAGTTGCGCGACCACCACGAAGACTACATGGCGGAGGCGGAGGAGCATTCGGTGTTTGGCCGTCATGAACATGGCTCGCCGCGACAGGTTGATAATGAGATGCATCGGCCGGCTGAGGAAGACCATGCCGGGTCAGACTCGAGGGAACAACACAGCCAGGATAATGGGCATCCGGCTCCGACGGTTGCACCGCCATCAACGCGACTGTCGTATAATGTGGCGGAAATGTTCGTTTTCAGCTACGGAGTCGTCGTGTTCTGGAACTTTACTGAAAAGCAAGAGAAGGATCTCCTGGCTGACTTGGCGTTTGCGACATCGTCCGCAACGGGAACTCCCATCCCACTAGCTACCATGCCCCTGCAGGAGGAGGACTTTGAAACGGAGGAATTCCACTTTGAATATTCCACCGAGATTTCACGCCCGCGCGTCTACAATGACATGATCACCCTGCGGAGCGGCGACCACATGATCAAGCTGGCCATCAGTCATGGCATTGCGCAGAGCACCAAACTCTGCTTCTTCGAGGAAGTCATGGCTCGCCAGATGGCCGAGGCCAAGGACGTTCCTCGCCGATTGGCCATGACAGGCAACCTGGGCATGAAGCGAGACGAAGTCTTCCGGATTCTGGGCAGTCTGTTCAAGAGCCGAGTCGAAGTGAATCTCTGTAAGTTTTGCTGACACGACCAACCAAATCAACCACTGACCCAAACCACAGCCTCCAATATGCTCGACGTCCCCAACTTTTTCTGGGAAAGCGAACCAACTCTCTACCCCCTCTACATTGCTGTCCGCGAATACCTCGAGATCAAGCCCCGAATCCAAGTGCTCAACGAACGCTGCCGTGTTTTCCTCGACCTGGCCGAGATCCTTTCCGACTCAATAGCGGACAACAGAACCTCTCGTACGTCACCTATACTGTTTTCATTCGAGTCAAACTAACATAGCCATAGACCAAACCTGGATCATTATCGTTCTCATCATCATCTCCATCCTCGTCACCACCTCCGAAGTGTTCCTCCGTTTCGGCCTCCTCTCCGCCCGTGAAGGCGGCGCTTCCACAACAATAACCACCATCCTCACTCGAGCTCTAGGCAATTCTCCGGCACCGGTCTGCTCCTGCCCAGCTCCTGTTCCAGGAATGGGGGGGCTGAATGCCACCGGGTTGCCTCTTTGATAATTCCTCCTCCATCCCTTCTTATCTATATACATACCTAATACATACATCCTTACTTTCCGCAATCCTCTTTACACTGCATTGCCTTTTCTGTCTTCCCCCTTTTCACAATAGCAACCCACCCGACCCATTTCATAGCGTGATCACCACGCCCCGTAACTCCAGACAGAATCAGCATACCTATTGTCCAACCCACCCCAGTCACTAACCACTTCCCTTTCCTTTCCTTTACTTCCATAATCAAAGATAGAGAATGAATCTCCAACTTCATTGTCCCTAGTATCAATATCCCTTTACCAACTCGATAGCTAGCTAACTAGCAACTCTACCAATCAATACCATCAGTAACACCCAAGTCCACCGAATCAAACCCACCATCCATCCACCCATCCAGACATACATACATACATACATACATACATACAAAATCAAATCCCCCATTCCCACCCTAAGCACATACATTTTATCTACCTCAGGAATTCAACCCAGATAGATACTCCAGCCTAAGGCACAGATATTCTAGCCTAGGAAACCCGAGGCCTAAAGGCATGACTTGATTCTAAGGCATCAAGGCATTCAGGCATAAATTACAGCCTAAGGCCGAAACACCAACTACGTAAGACAAAGGAGAGGAAAGAAATGATGAGCTCATTGCGGGACGGAAGCGGAGGTAGGTAGGTAGGTAGGGTAGGTACGTCATCGTCGGGTAGAACCTTGCTAGTGGGTGTTTCATGTAGATACGATACCATAGGGTGAATTTAGGTTGAACAACATGAGAGGAAACGACGTGGAATAGTAATGATGATCTGAGTATGAATTACAGTACAGTAAAAATAGGACGGAGAGAGTCCGTGAGGGGGAAACGGAAGGAATCTGAAACATGCACAGCCACTTTGCAGGGGTTATATACATTTAGACCATTTCGATAGATACCTAGGTAGGGAATAATAGTATCGAAGTTAAAAGGGGGTGAAAAAGGGTTGTTCTATATCATACATGACAATAACAGGTTATCTACACCTGGGTAAGAGGCCGTGATAAAGAGTTCACACATACACAAAGGAAATAAAACAAACAGGATGAAACAAACAGGGTGGGGAGGGGAAATCGACACAACAGAAAGAAATTAGGTATAGAACAATGCACAGTGGAACACAGATGATGGTAAGTAACAATAGCATAAATCAAACCAAGACCCCGATTTCCCAAACCCCATTCCGACCGAGCCATGACACCTTTTCCAACACTCTATTTATGCTTCGTCCTGGTGGTCGTATCTCACATTAGACACAAAGGAACAACAGAATGGACAGAGCGGACAACTCAGAACTGCGCACGCGACAAATCAGCTAGCCCGGACTCCTTCCAGCGCTTGTGACCCACACTGGGAAATGCAAAGATGACGGTATATCGAATATCCACAGATGTATGCCATGATGTAGAACATGAGATGCTCAAACAAACCAGAGTGACAAAGGAAAGAAAAGAAACAACAAAGGGAATAGTGCTATTTTGTCTGACTCCATTCAAGGGAGGTCAGGCATTATGCGAAATGGTGTAACAGAGTTAATCTCCCACATCATCGGCCCTGCCGATTTGGAGAGTTCAGTCTGCTGCTATCCATTCCCTAGACCGGAGTGGACCATGCGCTCTCGCCCATCTTGGGCTTCAGCTCATAGCTGTCCGGCTCGGTGCTAGTGGGCCGGCGAATGGTGGAGTTAGGGAAGTACATATGAGGAGGCATAGACGTCGGGTAGGCGGGCCCGCTAGTCTCAGGGTAGAAATCGGTTGCAGAACCAGGCGACGGAATGCTGCCATGCGAAGGAGAAGCCCAGCCCAAGCTGGTCATATGCGGGCTCCCACTAACGCTGTTGGGTCGGTGGTCGTTGTTGGCAGGAGGCTCAAGAGGTTGCGGGGGACCGTAGCCGGACGGATGAGAGGTCATAGAGGGACGGGGGTGTGGAGCGCTACCATAGCTGGACAACGATGGGGACGTAGCCGTCGGAGAAGCCCGGGGGCTAGCCTGGGTGAACCCCCCTCGAACGTGGGCAGGGATCGAGCCATTCGGCATGTAGTAGTCGGAGCGAGGCATGTTCAACGGAGGGAGATCGCCGACAGGGGATATAGGGTGGTGTGCCGGAGAAGGGGTAGAGTGGACAGAGCCGTGTTCGGAGAACATATCACCTGGCAGTCTCGCCCTCTCCTTGTTCTGTCTCAGATTGGCCTCGGTCTCGGCGGCAGCCTCCTCGATGGTACCCGTGTGGTGATTTTGGTGACGTGTCAAGGTAGTGCGACGAGTGAAGGTCTTCTGGCAGTTCGCGTAGGGGCACTTGTAAGGACGCTTCCCAGAGTGAATTCTGCGATGTCTCGCCAAGGAGGACGAATCACTAAACGGCTGCAAAAGGTGTCAGTGAGGAGTCAACAACAAGTTGAAGCAGCCTGTACATACCTTGCCACACCTCTCGCACATATGAGGCTTCTCGCCAGTGTGAACGCGGGAGTGTACCGTCAGAGCTGAACGTTGGATAAATTGTTTGCCACAACCTGGCCAGTCACAAGCATGCGGTCTAACACCGGAGTGAATCCGCTCTATGTGCAGTTAGACGACTATTCTCCGTCCTTCTTAGGTGATGTGCTTACCGTGTCTTGCGAGATCACTGCGCCGGGCGAATCCTTTCCCGCAGGTACCGCAGTGAAAGGTCTTCGGAGGAGGATCCGGCCTCCCTTGAGGGGCACCCGCGTTCGGTATCTGAGCACTACCCGCATACCCCCCGGAGACAAAAGGATTCTGCAGTAAGGGCAGCCCCGGAGCCGGATGTGCCTGGGGTGCATAGCGCATATCATGTGGCATGGTGGGCACTTGGCCGAGCGGACCATGAGGAGGGTAGGCAAGGACAGCTTGGTCTCCAGCGTCGGAGACGCCAGGCTCCGACTTCATTTTCGGCGACGATGTGTGGTCGATGCTATGATTCGGTACCAGATGCTGATGGTCAAATTGTCCGTCTGCGGCAACCATTGCGGCAGAACCTTTTCTATTCAAGATAGTTGTGATGTCCATGACCCGACCCCGCGGGGAGCTGAGGGACGGCGGTCAAGGACGGTCGAAGGATCCCACGGTAGCCTGTCTGACGCGTAGCCGCAGAAAGACTCCACGGCGTTGGCTGAAGGCTATTGAATGGCTGAGGTGATGAGTTAGCTTCGCGCTACGGAAAGGCAATCGAAATGTGGACAGCGCAGTCGTGGCTGGCGTTTGAGCGTAACCACCCCAACGATCAGGCCACACGCCGGGGAAAACGACCAAAGAGCTCCAATCCCCACGCCGAATAAGGTTGGAAGGCAAACAGACGTCGCGGGTAGATGATTTGACCGAGCCGAGCGAAAAGAAATTCAGAACTCACCTTGCTTTTGCGCCGAATGTAGCTCAAGGACTTTTGTCCTGGCAAGGTGTGACGTGGGCGAGGGTGACGGGGGTTTGCTTTTCGTAACCAGGAATGTGAGGGCAAGGGCGAGCTGGCAACCCAAAGCGTGCAGCCGTCTCAATCCTGAGCAGCAAATAACGGCCCAGAAAAGTATTTTTTTTAATTCGCGAAAAGCCCAGGCGCTTGAGTCTGAGTTTCCGCTCCGAAGATGAGGTTCCAAGATGTGTTGAGAAAGCGGTGTTTCTTCACGGATCGGAACGGCCGCAGTCGTCTTGTTCAAGTAGATTCGGAACTGACCCAACAAAGACCAAGACACTAGTCCAGATTTCCTCGGATAGCTGCAGCGAGACTTGTTCGAAGGGGCCAAATGAAGGTGCCTCGAGGTCACCGTTGCAATTTCCACACGATCCCAGATCGGTCGTTGTATACGCGGGACTTCTGGTCACCGAGGTATCGCCACTCCTTGCACGGGATTCGCGACGAGATCCGAGTCGCCTAGGTATCGCCTGCGATCGCAGGTTGTGGACGTTCGCGCCGTCGGTTTGTTTCGGCGGGTTTTCACGGGGAAAGGCTCAGGGACTCCAGAGGAGGGGTAAACGGGCAGGACGCAAATTAATTTGGACTCGAACGGCGAGAAGATGGATCGATTCTGAACAGGGGCAGTAGTACAAGGTTAGTAAGATGCGCAAACGAACGGATAAATTGGTGGAAAGTGTCTTGTGCCCGATTTGTTCAGTGTCTGGGGGCTTTTTTTTGCCCACTGAAACAAACGGGGGTGTGGTGAGAAAAAGCCCAGCCCGAAGCCGCTCAATGGATGGCATCGCGCGCAGATTTTTGACCCAAGGAATGCGACAAATAAGACGCTGGTCCGCCCAGCGACATGACCTGCAGGCGCCCATACTCATCCATTCGCAGCGAGGGCCATCCATCGTGGACTGGGGTTAAGATATCGGGACCGGCCCAACCGCGGGGGAGCTGCGGTGTGAAAAGCGCCAAAGAAGCCAAGAACGAAGTACTTACCAAGCCCAAGAAAAGTTGACAGCTTCAGGTGAAACACACACTCACTCACAGATGCTCACTGTTTGGGGAGAACCAAGTTGCCGTGCGCGGAGGGAGGGGATCGACGGAATAATGGGGGGGGAGGAGGGTCGGGGTTTCCGAAGAGTTAAACGGCAGCAATAAGAAGGCTGTTCGACGGAGCTTCTCGGGGTTATTCTGACAGGAGCAGAATGGAAGTAAGAGGGGAAGGGAAATTCCTCGAAAGGCACCACCGTGGCGAATGATGCAGCGGCGGAAAAGCAAAGGAAAGGAGGACGGGGAAAAAGCAAGGAGGGAGACCGAAAGGGAAAATTCCAAAGGGAAGAAGGTTTGGGGGGGGGAGGTTAAGGGGATAATGATTTCGGCCGGATTGAAGAGCGAGAGATGCAAGAGAAGAGGTGAAGAGAAGAACACCGTCAAGTTGGATGAATCCAGGATGGGGTATGGTAACCGTAATATTCAGCGGCGAGCAGGTGGCTGCGCGTGTGTCTTATAGATCCAACCCAGAACACCGAACCTCACCCTCAATGCCTCACCCGTTCCTAGTACTTAATCTTATTATTCTCTTAATAATTATTATGGAGTTCCTCCCCTTGGTCTCTTGTCTCTCGTGCTCTCTAGCGGGCAAGGTGAGTAAGTTAAAATTAATGTTATTATAATTAGTAGTCCCTCCCTTAGTGCTGCTGGCGGTAAATAATAATAAAATCCAATAAAAAAAATATTATTATTCTCATTATTATTCTAGCTGCTTCTGATTATTACTGACGACTAGTGCCGTCCCAGACGTCTTAGACTCTTAGTCAACGGAGGCTACCACGACTCTAAGTACCACTACAGCTTCGCACGTTTCCACCACAGGCCCCAAGTGGCTCCAGTGAACTCACTCGCCCGAAGAAGCTGGCGGCACCAGAAGGTCACCGTCAGCGCTCGGCTCCACAACGTGGCTTTCCCCGTCCCTCCCTGGCCGTGCGAGCATCGCTGCTGCTGCTGCCGGTGGGTACGGCTGGATGCCGATCTGAATGAATTCTGACAATAATATTCTTTTTTCGGGTTCGCGGGCCAGGCGACGCTGGCCTCTGAGTCGCGCGCTCGGTACGATGTGCTGCGAGATCCTGGAGGATGGGGAGCGAGCGAACAACGGTTCTGGTCGCCTTACTCCGTACCAGAAAACTGACCTACTCGGACGAACCGCGATGAATGACTACATACCACGGGATCCAGTATGCGCTAGGGGGAAGAAGGATGGTGTATAACGTAAAGGAGGACAAGGTCCCCGATCGTGTTGTTCCCGGTTCCCAGTGCCCTGTTCCTTGTTCCTGGATCCGGAGTACCTACGTACACGGGGATTGCATCGCCGCTCGGAAGCTACTTTTCCTACCCCAGGAGTTCCATCTCAAGGGGCCTCTATCTGCCCCTGGTGCGGCGGTGCGCCCCCTCGAGGGGGCAGGGAGGGCACGGAGGATAAGCCGAAACCGCAGGATGGACAAAGGCAAATTAAAATGAGCGGGAAGGAAAAGAAAGGAAAGAAAAGGAAGCGGCAAAGGAAACCAGGTGATCCGATCGGACTGGCTGCATGCTTCGTGTATCGTGCGACATGCGAAACTCTCCAGCGCCGGCTCCTATCAGGCATCAACCATTACCCTCGGGCGCGGCATTGCTCCCTATCATGAACCCTCAAGCCAGAGAGGGAAGGAAAATCCTGCATCGTTTACACAAGGTTGGAACACTCTGGTTGCCAACCCTCCTGGACGAAATTTCAGGGCGAAGCGGTCGCCAATCTGGCTTATAGTCCGGAATCAGATTCCCAGCAGCAGCTAACCCCAGGCGATTCGGCTCTTCAACGGAGGATGTGATTTGCCCCTTTCGGGAGAGGGTCTCAGCATGGCCTGTGATTACCGAAGAGCAACGGTGGAAAGCTAATTTCCTTCTAGAAAGTTTCGAATGATGGGGAATCGGGCGTGGCCCAGGACCTCCTGGAGGAGCTTTGAACGCACTATTACATAGTGCCTTTCAGACCCGGCCGTCACGCCCCTCCCATCCGGCCACGGCTGCAGGGACAGGACGGCCCTTGCCCTGTCGGATGCCTGTCTGCCTCTCACGGATCTGCATGTCACGTTGGACCACATGCTGACGGTGCCGCACGGCGCCCAGGAGCGCGAACACTGAGCGCTACTGAACACTCAGCACCGGCCCAACCTGTGGGCTAACTCAGGAAAGTGCAAAGCAGGGTTTGATGATACGGAGGGCAGCAATGGGCCGTGGAGTCCTTCTCCCGCCCGGTTCCTACAGCCAGTTGCCCTAGTCCTGCGACTAGTCGCCTAGTCTTGCTAGTCTACGGACCTGACGGAGGAGGCTGCGACGAAGTGTCCACCCGCGCTGGCTCTGGAATTCAGTTCAGGGCTTTCCTCCTTTTTTTTTTTTTTTTTTTTTTTGTCCTGGTGCTTTCCCAGTGTGTCCGGCTTTCATTTTCCCCTTCGGTAGTGGTCTTGTTGGTCTTGTTGGTCTCCCTTGCAGAGGGCGACTCCACTGCAACACCGACTAACGGAGTCGTACATGTATGGGCCTGTACCGACCAGTGATATGGGCGCGCCAAGCCACTTCGGGCTTCCGGCGACCTTCTAGAAAAACTCGGAAGGGCAATGGAAGCCTTCTAAAGCGTCCCTCCCCCCCATGTGCCATTGCGGCTGCGTCACCCACCCTTGGGCCGATGGTGGCCCTTGTCTCTCCTCCTGGCGCTCGTGTCACATCCCTGAGTAGAGGGTCGATCCCACGACAGCGCAGCGGGCTTGGGCACACACGGGGCTCCGACGACTAAACGCAATGCGAACTCAAGCTGCATGTATCCTGAGGGAACCTAGAATTGACTTTCGGGTGGTCAGTGTCAGTTCCCATGAATCGGTGACCCGAAGAATAGGATTGTCGCCCGTCCTCTGCATCGTCATCGTCTCCCGTAATCCCTGCAGGTGTCCGTGTTGGCCGCGGATCCGTGGTGAATGATTCACTCGGCCCCACGGCTGGTCTCTATCCCGGGCGTTGGCCTGGTCTAGGCAGTGCGAGTCATATTGTTTCGTTCCCAGACAGCCCTCTGGGATGGCTTGACTTGGCCCACGTAAATTCAGGGGCGCTCGGGGCCCTGGGAAGTGTGGCTAGAGCGGAGGGTGATGACGTCCGGCCGCCTGCATAACACTACCAAGTAATAACCGGAGGGACTGAAGTGACCAGGAAGATGCGGGCCATATGATTGGACCGGCAGGCTAGGCTTAATTGCGAGTGGCCGCTGGAAGTTTCAGACGTGGGAGAGGACGGCGTGGTGTATTGCCAGAAGAAGAATAGGGGAGAGTTCCACCGGTGGTGTGGTCTGGCCTGGTCAGGTTACTGCTGGAGCCAACGGCGCATCGATGGGCGATGGGACTGGGAGATGGGCGACTACCTACTAGGGAGGCCGTCAGAATGATGAGGGATGCATCAGCCGATTGCGATGCAGTAGCAGTGCTCTAGCGCCAGATTCTCTCTTTCTGGAAGCTTGCCTATGCAGGACAATCACATCCTCAGCCGCGGTCAGCGTGCAGAGGGCTACGGGATTTGAATTCTCAATGCCTTTGTCTTCGTCGCCACAGTCTCATTTTTTACCCTACTAGGCAGTGGAATCAGTGCTGCAGAAGGCAGCGATGCAGCTGCGGTAGCACATTCTTTCGTCACCCAACGCGGATAGGGGAAGGAGACGGAGAAGGAGAAGGAGAAGGAGAAGGATGAAAGGAGTCTCAATAATCATTATTATGACCAACCACGATGGCCACAGCTAACATCTCCCAGAACCACTCTATTCTCCGGTCGTAGTGTTTTTTTCTCTTCCCGACTCGGCATGATTACTTTACTCCGTCGCAGCGTGACACACACACACACACACACATCTCACACCGCATCATCATCACCACCACCACCGCTTCTTCGTCTCTCACCCCAACTCAACTGGTTTATGGAGTAACTCCATACCAACTATGAACTAAATCGACGCCTACTCCAGACTAGTCATAGCCATAGTCGGAAGCCCCATCCCTCAACCGCCCCCTCACTGGACAATCCTGATCGACACCCCAAGAATCAATCCCGCCAGCGACTTACTCTACGCAGGCAGTGCGCACCACATTTGATCTTCACCGGCATCATGAAAACGAGTCCCGACCCGAGACTACCACAAACACTAAACATGACTTAACCGGCCGATGCTCTAGTGGCTTTTTAGTTCAGTCGAGAATTAAGTAGGTAGCAGACACCATCCAGATTCCAGATTCCAGATTCCAGCCAGGAGAAGAAGGGAGGGAGGGAGCCATCCATCCGGGACTTCTCCGGATCCATCGAACTACGGCACAGAAAGGAATGGCCGGACTCCATCCGCCCCATAACCCTGCTACCCGGTGGTTCGTACGTCGGCGGTATGGATAGGGAATGTTTCTAGAAGACACGTAGAACACTCCCTTAAGTGGGGTCTGGATGGTTCACCGACGGAGTTTTATTCTGTGTTTGGCGATGGTGTGGGTTGTGGACGACGAGAAAATGAGGGATTACATTGAGGGGTACCAGGACGGAGGTTATGTACGGATACGTGGAGGTATCATTCTGGAGAGCGTCCGCCATACCGTACTCCGTATGGTAAGGAGAATCCGCATCGTTGACTTTGCCTCTCGCCCATCGCCTCATCGCCTCGTAGGTAGTGATATGCATCCATGGGGATGGACAATGCACGCCACGACGCATGGCAGCTGCACGGCAACACATACATATGCCTCGTATCTTCTCCATAGCTGATCTATCACATCGGATGCCATTTCTCGCCACTTCGCCGAACCAACAATTGCCTGTAGATCAAACAAACAAACAAACAAACACCAGCCTTGGCATGTTTGTCTCTCCATATCCGCGGCCGCAACTTCGGCTTCAATTCTGCCAAATCCAGCTCAGGCGATCTCGCCGCCAATGACGATGCGCGTCCAATCCAACCCTCAATAGGTAGATACCTCCATCCCTTCCATCCCACTCACCCACTAACATCTCCAGAAATCCCACCCATCACCGCCACCAACCCACCACCATCAACCCAACAAAATGCTCCGTCCAACCCTCCGCACCCTCCGCACCCTCAAAACCCTCACCACCACCACCACCACCCGCCTCCACTCCACAGCAACCACCTCCGTCTCCCCCGATGAACTCAACCACTTCTCCTCTCTCGCCAGCTCCTGGTGGGATCCCCAGGGTCCCTCACGCGTTCTGCACCTCATGAACCCCGTCCGCCACGACTTCATCGCCTCATGCCTTGCCGAATCCACCCCCATAACCACAACCCCATCATCCCCCACAGACGCCAACAAACGCAACACCCTCCGATATCTCGACATCGGATGCGGCGGTGGTATCTTCGCCGAGTCCCTCGCGCGCACCATCCCCAATACCTCCACCTCCACCACCTCCACCTCGACAGACCCAGCATCCCACCCCCCAACCCGCACACGCGCCGCCTCAATCACAGCCCTAGACCCCAGCCCAACCCTCATTAAAATCGCCCGAGACCACGCCCGCCTCGACCCAAGCGTCAACGCGCATCTCCAAACCGGAAGATTCAAATACGTGAATTCGACTCTGGAGGAATACATCCCTACGCTCGCTACGGCTTCCCCATCGAAGGATACATTCGACGTGGTGACTCTCTTCGAAGTCATCGAACATATTGACAACGTGCCTGGGAGTATAACGCCGCAAGGGTTCCTCGCGTCGTGTCTGTCGATGGTGAAGCCCGGTGGGTGGTTGATTGGGTCTACGATTGCGCGGACATTTCCTTCTTGGATTGTGAATCAGGTTATTGCGGAGGCGCCGTGGCCGGTGGGGGTGGTGCCGAGGGGGACGCATGAGTGGAGTAAATTTGTGAATCCGGGGGAGTTGCAGGCGTGGGTGCAGGAGGGGTTGATGAGGGGGGTGGATGGCGGGGCGGTTCGCGGGGGTGGGGAGGCGTTGGAAGGGACGAGTTGGAGGTGTGAAGGAGTGGTGTATTTTCCCGGGTTGGGGTGGAAGATTGTGAAGGGGTCGGAGAGTTGGGGGAATTATTTTTGGGCGGTTAGGAAGGGGTTTGGTTCTAGTGGTGCTGTTTAGTTTGGTAGAGGTTGGTGAGGTTTGGGGATGGGGGGTGTATACTAGTGTATGATATGTGTGATGGTGGTGGTGCATTAAATGGTGTTTTTCATTATTATAGTTCTGTTTTGTTGCATTCGTACTAAGCCTAGCTATAGTCGTTTGAGTAGAACGGGGTTATCGATATAGGGCAGCTGCATTGAGTAGAGCAACTGCAACTCCGCATGTGATATGGATGGACTCGCCGGCGAGCCTGTAGTCTCCATTCTCATGGACCACCAAGTCGTCACCTCTTCCTCCCCTTCCCCTTCTTCTTGGGCTTTTCCGGCTCAGGAACACTGACCGTTCCCTGCATCACCTCCTCGCCCTGGTCCTTCAGTCGCGCCGACCCGCTGATGAAAAAAGTCAGGTCCCGGTTCTGCTCCGTCAGGTCCGCATTCGCCAGTTTAAGACCCTCCACCTCCGACTTCAACAGCTCCACCCGTTCGATCAGGTTCTCGTTCATTGTTTTCTCCTCCCGCCACTCCTTTTCCATCTTGCGCGTCATCAACTCGAACTTCTCCGCGCGCTTCTCGGCCCGGGTCTTGTCCCGCTCAAGGCCAGGAATGATCTCGCGGGTCAGGTTATCATACTGCGTTTGTAAACTTTTCAGACTGGCCGTGGCTTTCTCGACGGCTTCCTGCGCGGAAGTGGCGGCCGCACTAGCCTGAGATGCCTTGTCCACGGCACGCTCGACCACTTCTTCGAAGTAGGCCCGCTGGCTCTCCAGCTGGCTGGTGAGTAAGTGTGTGTATTCGACGCTCATGTTCTCCAGCTTCTCCCGCGGAACGGCGTCCGTCCAGTCTGGTGGATCGAGCGCGCTGTTGTCCGCTGCAGGGAGTTCCACGAGCTTACCGTCGGTTTTGCTTTGTATAATACGGTGCACATACGCATCGCCAACATAGTCCCACACGCGCTGCGTAGAGAGATCCATGGCGAAGGCATGCGCGGTGTCCTTGTAGTGCTCAAAGGCATGGGCTCCGTCATAGCGGCCGCAGCCGATGCTCCCGCAGATGAGGCAGACCCAGAGGTTCATATCCGAGTGGCACACGCTGCACTCAGCCGATTCGTCATCATACAGCGCGACTTGGCTGTTCCGTCGGATATCATTCTGTGTATATCGGCAGACGGGACAGCCGCTCCCCTTCCACTTCTGTAGACATGTGCAGTGAAACACATGCTGGCAGATGATAGTCAGCAAGCCAGTGGTCTCATCCATACGTTCTAGGCACACGGGACATGTCGGTAGTTCGATCAGTGCGGGTGTCGGAGGCGCCAGAGGCCTGGTAGAGAGAGTAGCGGAAGATATGGCGCTTGATTGAGTCGTTGTGATTGGCGTCGTCCGCACAGGGCTCGTCGTGCTGTGCGAAAGCGGCTCGCTCTGCGATTCATCAGACTGCGTTTCCGGCTCGACAGCTTGTATTTCAACGGTTTTCACGAAGACGACATGGCACGTTTCAGGCTGTAAGCAAGGGCGCGTTAGCATCGCAGCTGTGGGTACACCAGCCATGCAAGACGCACTTACCTCCATGCTGTTGAATACCTTCCCATTCCAATCCTTTTGCCATTCTTTGGCCTTTTTTCCGCTGCGAAACTTCATCAAAACCATATACCGATTCACTCGAGCAGTCCGGATCATCCGAAAATGACTGACATCATTCATGGTAGTTTCACCCACGAATCCCAAGAGATCAAACGGCGACATATATGAAGGAACAGCTAGAATGCAGAGCGTCGTGCAATCCTCATCTGGCATCTGTCCCTCCCCGCGCGGGGCTCTGCTACTTCCACCCAGATCATCGGATGGATGTCTTGCGGCGGCTGCAGAACCCTTCAGATACGAGGGATAGTCATCCTCTACCAGGTACGGCGTTTCCTGGGTATCCCGATACAGGTGCACAATCCCCCAGACACTCTCCGATATACTCTGATCCAGCGGTATATATTGGCCTTTCGTGCGGAGACCACCGAGGATATCGGTCCCGATGCCCGTCGCGATCGGGTTGTCTTTGGGATCTTTCCAGCCTGTCCGCTTCACAGCAGCCGCCTCCTGCTCGGACGGAATCATATCAATGCACTCAATGGAGACCTTATCGAATCGGAGGTCTTTCTCGAAATCGGATGCGTTTGTCGGTGAACTCACGTAGGGATGAGGGGTAGGGGGGTGTCCGAGGTTGGTTGTGGTGTCTGGGCGACGAATTTCGGTGGAAGGGGTCGGTGGGGAGCGAGGGTGTTTTCCAATCGATTGATGGCGAGGGGATCGATGTGCCCAGGTTGAGGGCCGGCGCTTCTGAAACGGGAGGAGAGCTTCACATGCGGAGTCGAAAGCAAGTGACGTGGGAGCGTGCTTGTCCACACCTGGATAGGCGCCTTGGAGGCCAGACTGCGGGCGGGAAAATAGTTCGATCGCAATGTGGTAAAAATAAGAGGGCATCACGACGGATGCTCACATCTCCAGAGTGGTGCAGGTCTGGCTGACTGCTCATGGTTGGAGGCTACTTTCACATCTCGCGCCGCTGGATGCGCTCGGTCACGTGCCAGATCTGGGGTGGCAAACAACAGTGACTCACATCTGAAGTTCCCCAAGTTAGTTACCTATCAATCATGCATGGGCCGGCTCAATTGTAGCTGGAGCAGGTTCTCGCTCGTTGTACTCCGTAGCTGGCTTAGCTTTCGCCTGCTGGGAACGGCTGTGACTGTACGGCTATGCTAGCGCATGGCGGATACAATGGATCTACGGATTGCAAACAAACATGAGGAATGTAGTAATTATCAATTCCTAGGTAAAGAATGTCGCAAGGCCCCATAAGAAGATGGTGACCCTAAGGTATGCCCAATTTATCCGTAGCATGAAAACAACAAAAGCAACCATCCCAACGCCATGCAGGCCACTCAACCGTAGATGAGCCGTGCTAGAAAAGACCAAGGAAGACATTAATTTCCACCACGGAGGCGAAGCACCAGGTGCAGGGTGCTCTCCTTCTGGATATTGTAGTCGGACAACGTACGCCCATCTTCCAGCTGCTTACCAGCGAAGATGAGACGCTGCTGATCCGGAGGAATACCCTCCTTATCCTGGATCTTACTCTTGACGTTGTCAATAGTATCCGAGCTCTCTACCTCCAATGTGATCGTCTTGCCGGTGAGGGTCTTGACGAAGATCTGCATACCACCACGAAGGCGGAGGACAAGGTGAAGAGTCGACTCCTTCTGGATGTTGTAGTCACTGAGGGTACGGCCATCTTCCAGCTGCTTGCCCGCAAAGATCAGACGTTGCTGGTCCGGAGGGATTCCCTCCTTGTCTTGAATCTTGCTCTTCACGTTATCAATCGTGTCGGAAGACTCAACTTCCAATGTGATAGTCTTTCCCGTAAGAGTCTTGACGAAAATCTGCATACCACCACGAAGGCGAAGGACAAGGTGAAGGGTCGACTCCTTCTGGATGTTGTAGTCACTGAGGGTACGGCCATCTTCCAGCTGCTTGCCCGCGAAGATCAGACGCTGCTGGTCGGGAGGAATACCCTCCTTATCCTGAATCTTGCTCTTCACATTATCGATGGTGTCAGAAGACTCAACCTCGAGGGTGATGGTCTTTCCGGTGAGGGTCTTGACAACTGTAGTAGGTTAGTGAACCGTTCGAAAGTGTAAGTGGCCAAACAAGTGGCAAATTAAGGTCAGGATAACATACAGATCTGCATACCACCACGAAGGCGGAGAACCAGGTGCAGGGTGGATTCCTTCTGAATGTTGTAGTCACTCAACGTGCGACCATCCTCAAGCTGCTTGCCTGCAAAGATCAGACGCTGCTGATCCGGAGGGATGCCCTCCTTATCCTGGATCTTGGACTTGACGTTATCGATGGTATCGCTGGACTCGACCTCAAGGGTGATGGTCTTTCCGGTCACTAAAATAGAGCAAAGAGGTCAGAACAAGCACTGATAAGGCTGGACTGGAGGCGTGGCCAGGAGTACTCACGGGTCTTCACGAAGATCTGCATCGTGGCGATAAGCTAAGTAGACTCGCAGTGAGGTTTAGGTAGGTGATGTTGGAGAAGGGTGGGGAGAGACGCAGATCAAGGTGCGAGGGAAGAGGTATGGAGGATGAAAGAGATAGGCAGTGAGAGGAAGGATGAGAAGGCTTAAGTAGTCAGGAGAGACGAGATGAGGGGAGGCGGCGGAGGCGAAGCGCCTTAGTCAGAGTCGGTCAGTGATAACGTGATGCAAGGGAAGGCTAATGGGAAGAGTCACAAGAATAGGGAAACGAGCAGCAGGGACATTAGCCCGGGCGGGTGTTAGCCTGTCAGACCAAGTACCTCTCGGGCGACGCTTCTGGCGCCTCCTGGGGGATTCCCTCACCCTCCGGCCATTCACCGGATTCCGCCTGTCTGCGTCATTTGGTTCTCCAATCCGCTTCACGGCCGAAGCGCTGGGAGGGAATCTACTAGAAGGTGGCTCTGTTCGGGGGGTGAAAACATGATCCTCCTGGAGCTGTTGGTTTGATAGCAGACTACAAGATACACTCCGCCCGCAGTAATAGTTGGGGATGGAAAACGCCGTCTACCATCCGAATAACAAAGGGCAGCCTGATGGTTGTTCCTGTTGCCTTGGGAGGGAGTCAAGGGAAGATACCGGGGCCTGGTATCAGTCCGGGGGACCCTACGAACGGCCAGGTCGACTCCGTCCGTACCCGCCACTGACGCCACCAGTCGGCATCTCAGCCCGGCCCAATCCAGACTCCATCCGTGTTTCCTAATATAGTACCCCTGGGAACTCGCAATGCTGTCGTTGCCTCGTCAATACAACTAGGTACCATTACATCTTGGAATGAACAGCGGTGACCAGGACGGTAATGCGACAGCTGGCGTTGCGGCGGAAGCAACAGCGATGACGTGTGAGTTGGGGGACTCCTTATCGGGTTGGGGGAAGTACTTATCTCGACGGAGCAACAACTCGGGAAGTGGCCTTAGGCCCCCCTTAGCGGCAGGAGATGAGGGGGTCAGGTGATCGTCGCATCCGGAATGCCCCGCTTTTGGCTGGGGAGGGGATCCTCTTCCTTCTGTCTCCTTCCTCTGGGTTTGGGGGTCGGAGCATCGATGACTGCATGCATAGAACCAGGCACGCCGTCTATCCCAGTTCCTCGTTTGCATCATCGCTGTCATTATTACTCATGCACTCAATTGTTGTCCCGTCACTACCGCCTCTCAGTCTCTCAGCCACATCACCTAGGTAGCGAGGGTGGGACCCCCATCATAGTCTATTTAATTGAGCGACCAGTAGAAGGTTTATCTAACCCGACTAGTGTTTCTGCTTTTTGGGACATGATAACTACCCGACCGAGGTGAGCCACGAGTCTGTCAGGCCTAGCCCTTTGTTGATAGCATGGGAGTTCGGTTGGGGTGCAAATGTGTCGGATACTATATATTTCGACCAAACATGATGATTTACGACATAAGAATCACACACCATGTACTTTTTTTCTCAATGATTCGCTTGATCAATTTACAATCAACAAACGCTTCCCAGCAGCCAGTGTGGCGCATGCAACCAAGCCGTTGCTGGGTCAGATCGTGATCTTCCCCACTCAACCGAGAGGTAATCTTTTAATTGTGTGGCCTTTGATCCATAGTACTACATTCATTGTATAAACTGTGTGACACCTGGCCAACGAGACAATGGTATAGTTAAGGAGGGGCAGCGGTGCCAAGACTTCTATCAATCGACGCTGTACGGAGTACCCCAGAAATGTATCCACATATCTCCTCGGTAGTTACTATTCATGTATAGCACTAAAGATGCTTGGGATTCAGCTTTGCAACACACCGAAATGCGAGCGGTAGTAATCTCAAGCTGACAGGGAAAGCAGCGATAACAAAAGACAAGAACAATGATCCATACAGATTTAAGAAAAAAAAAATTGAATGAACAAGGTGCACATTTTATGAGAACTAACTGAAGTAGCAAAAGAATTTCATGGAGTCAACAGACTTATACCCAACCTGTCATCTGTCAGGGACCGTATGGCCCAGATCGAGAAATCTATCGGCATCACCTGGAACCAGATCGTACATCTGATGCCGACCAATTTAGTCCATGTTTTGAAGTGAAGCTTGACTTTCACTGCTGTGGTGTATTGCTCCCTGGAAAGTGCGCATCCAATCCTAGTGGTTGGATGCCCTTTAATGCCAAAAGAAATTCACCCCTGTATCCAGCATTCGTACCGTTATCACATCTCTTCGGTGGTACCCACTGCAGGTGATTCTGACAGCCGGCCTTGTCCTACTCCTTATCAGGTCTTTTCCGAAAACTAGTTAGACCTGCAGGGGGGTACCTTTTCGTCTTGTTTTCCTTTTCCTCCCCAGCTAAAACCCCGCCCTGGCCTTTTCTCCGCTTGATACCCCACTTCCAGCTGAGCTACCCTCATCCACTGCCCCTCATGTACGAATGTGACACCTGCACTCGTCGTTTCTATAGCTGGCCGGCCTGTCGCCAGCACATGAATGACAAGGATCACTGGGCAGTGTTCGAATGCGAGACTTGCGATGAGGAGTTCAGCTCTGAAGAAGATGCCGATTGGCACATGAGCAACTACGGACACTACGCACCCAAAATTTCCTGCGAGACTTGTGAAAAGAAATTCCATACCCAGGACTCAGCAGATCAGCACATGGATGCGCTGAAACATTACCGACACTACTGCCGTGCCTGTGACCGGAGATTCCAGAATGAGAACAATCTTAGGATGGTAAGACTCATTCCACTGAGGTCCCCTTATCGACTGACATCTCCATCTGTAGCACCTAAACTCAAAGATCCATCGCGGCCAGAACATCATCTGTCCTTTCTGCAAGACAACTTTCACCACGGCCACCGGCGTTACTCACCACCTTGAAACCGGTTCCTGCCCTCGTGCTTCATCGCTGAATCGTGAAACTATTCACAAGTTGATCCGCAGCCGTGACACGCAGGGAATCATCACCAACAAACTGCTCGAATGGTATGAAGATGATAGCGGTCAATACTCGGCTACACGCCGTGCATTCAACGGCCGGTACTGGGAGTGCTATATCTGTCACCGGGAGTTCAACACCGTTACTGCGCTCAATCAACATCTCAACTCGCCCGTTCATAAGCGGAAGTTATATCATTGCCCGAACCGGACAGGACGATGTGGGAAACAATTTACTACCCTAGCTGCTCTGTTTAACCACCTGGAGAGTGAATCTTGTGGCTGTACTAGGTTCGAAAAGGTACAGCTGCAGGCCCAGAATATCTTCAATAGCAACAGATTGATTGCATTCTGAGAACAATCAGGGGCTATGTTTCTTAATATTTCCTTGCGAGATACGAGTACAAGTGATGGCCAGAATGTAGCTCAGCCAAACCACTAAATTTGACACTATGAATATCCTAACTAAGGGAAACATTGAGGACATTGACATGCAATAACTTATAGCCAGTCCTAGTCAGCTGAGTATGAATCGGAGAAGGCTGCATATACTAAGTTTTTACAACTGAAATTTTTCATCCAGTGCACCTGCATTCCATCAAACGTATACCACGCTGAACTCACCTACAGAACCTTCCCATACCGGGGACCTGCCTTTCATTAACTCCAAGATTCTAATTGCTAAAGCAGGCCCCTATAAGGACTGGTATCCCGCATCTTCTGATAAATTTGCAGCATCCTGGCTCTCGACAACCTCTCACCTCAATTGAGGAAAACCAGATACCACTCATATGCCGATAACACCACAAAGCAAGCTGTCACCGCGTCTGATCTCGCTACTCAACAAACCCCAATAGCAACTAGAACAGATACCCTCGCTTCTATCCGGCACTGCCAGAGGAACCATGTGACCCGATGAATAAATCCGTTGCGATTCCAAGCGAGGATACACAACCCAAGCGCAAGCCTCCAATATGAGCCGAAAACAGAAGAGTAGATACAGACCAGGCAGATTTACCAGAAACCGTCCCAGTTCTTTCCCCGTACATCGAATAAAGGGATGTAACCGCTATAATCTTCCTTTCCCCGTTCACTAAACTAATACTATCTTCGTTGAGCACTCCTATCGACCAGGACCACGGAATTTATTTTCCTCGGTGATGCTCCCTCACAAGTGAAGAGCCATCCCCGTGGAGAGATATAAATTGGGGTGATTGTGACTGTGGTGGATATCTTGGGTTGTGGTGTGTTGCCGTCTTGCATAACTAATTGGAGATGGAGTATATCCAAGATAGAGTGGCGGTTCCAGAGAAGAGCTTCATGTCTTAATATCCGCCATGTATATCTGAAATTGAACCATATATGCATACCCTTGGACAACACATGTGGATAATTCGAATAAGAGCAGAGGCCTCATATAGGACCCGAATACTTACAAGCCCCATGAAGCGTCCCACGAGCATTGCTTCTGGCTTACTAATGGTATTGATACACTGGGGTGGTTCTCACGTGATCTGCGTTCCTTCCCGCCCATCCCGACCCAATCCGGAGAGGTGTTGTGTGTACTCTTATAGTCTATACAGACCTACCCAGCCACCCCAGTCAAGTCCCCCTACATGTGCCCAACATGAAGCGAAAAGTGGGGTCTGCGGGGTCTGAACGCGGTCCCAGGGAAGTCAAGCCATCCCAGGCTTCATTATCCCCAACCGTCCCCTTAAAACGGGAATATCTCTTACAGCTAGAGGCCGAACTCAATCACTCTTCCAGTATGACGCAGCCTGTCGGGCTAGGGCCACAGGGCCATCGGACAGTTTTACCACCTCCTTCTCTAACATCAGTATCAACCAAGAGATCTCGCTCCTCTAGCCCACGGAAACCAAGCGAGTCCGCATACCGTGCACGAACGCTTTTCCGTGCAGGAATACATGTCGACGTGATCGTTCCTCGACAGATCCAGAGCCACATTGATCTTGCTCTGGAACAACCCCCCCCGGCGGCCTTAGCCACAATCAACCATCTAGCATCGAAGCTCCAACGCGAGTCCATGGACTTGACCGCAGCGCAAGCCGGAGAAGCTGAGTGGACGGACCTAATGCACGAGATCTTGAAAGAGCTGAAGTCCACGGATGTAATGGTTGCTAGAAACAGGGGTATAGCCTCTTATACGAAAATGCGCCAGGGTTTCGGTGAGCTGACAAAGTATCCCTCTAGAGTGGCGACCCGATCTCAAACCTGAAGTCCATCAACCGCCGATTTCAATCCCGCAGAAGCGACTGCGCGATCACTTGGGAGACAAAGTATCAGAAAATTCCCGCGTAACGGCGGGCTTAGAAGTGCTAGAGCCCTCTACACAGCTGGCTGATTCGCCGCTGTTGGATAGATACCAGGAATCTATGTCTGCGAGCCAATTGCTCACGGCCCCATTCTCATTGAAAGATCCTCGTCCCGTCATATCAGTAGGGCTTTCAGACCAGGCGCTGGCACATGCATTGCGTTCTGTTCATGGCGATGGTGCAAAGTTTTTCTTAAATGATCTTCAGGAGACTGGCTCACTCATTAGTGACCCCGGGGTGACTCCGTTAGGTCTACGGTTCCCATTTCTCCTCATCGAGGCCAAATCAGGTGCTACTGGTGGTAACCTTTACCAAGCTCAAAATCAGGCTGCCGTAGGCAGCGCCTCAGCGATAAACATCCTAAAGAAGGTATTCCCGGCAAGTGAGACACTGCCGTTGAATGCGGTTGGTCCGGGTGCTACGCTGCTTACCTTTTCCATAACCACAGAAGGGCCCATATGTGAGCTATGGGCACACTTCTGGGATGCGGATGAGCACACTTACTGTATGGCCAATGTTGGCATTTGGCGGACAACTCGTGCGGATAGCGCGTTCGATTTCGTCTCCAAGATCTCAAGGGTCCTAAACTGGGGCACTAACAGATTCAAAGACGCAATAGTCGAAAGACTAGTCGTTATGTAAGCTCGGTATAGGCCATAATGCTGTGGAGCATTTCAACACCTTAGGGCGTCTGCGATTCTACATCTCGTATATAGGAGGTATTCTCCGAAGGGTCGGTCATGTAGGACGCGTCTACGCCTATATAAAGAAAAGGGCGTGGGCTTGCGTATGTAGCCAGTCATTAGAATTATCTCAATATCTCAATATCTTGGTCCTGGGAATCCCAACACACCCACAAGTAGTACTACATATTACTTATGCGAAACAAAGTAAGATGATCCCGTACCGACATTGCCCTCTACCAAGCCCAGCAGCAAAGCAGATTGTCAATTGACCCGCCTTACCCATTGCCCCTAGCGATCCATTCAAAGACAACCAACCCATCCCGGCCCCTACACGGTTACATACCTAACATCCAGGAACACTACCTAATACTATATGGCCGAAACCAGACCGATTCGATAGAATATCTAATTCCACTTCTACTTACTTATTGTACCCTATTCGAAGATAAGACGTGACTGGACTAGTCATCTACATGAAGTAGATTTGGATCTTACAGGTCATGAGTGGGGGTCGTGGAATGATGAATGGAATCTTGGAAGTGAGGAAATGAGGAAATGAGGAAAAGGAGGTAGTGGTTCGGTATGTTGGGATTAGCTTTGTTCTTTTATTCCTATTTTTTTTTTTTTACTGGAAGATATATGGATGGATGGAGGGGCCATGGTGGATATCTATCTGATATTTATATTCTGTATTTTTGAAGTAGTGTGGGGGTTGTTGGGTATGGCATAGTTATGTATGTAGGTTTTGAGGATAATGGGGTAATATTGGTTGATGTCTGTATTGATTCTCTGGATCTGGGTGTTTGTTGATGCTAAGCCTGCGTTCCGTTTTCATTCATTGCATGTTCGGATTCTGGGGGTGGAAGCTCAAATTTCAAGATATATTGAATTAACGCGGGTTCGGATGAGCTTGGCTCCTTGTGACATTACATGCTCCTGAGATAGTAGTCCCTTTGGCGCTGCGATGGTGATGGCCCCATGATTCGGGATTTGATCCTGCTTCTTCGGGGTCTATGAGGATAGTATATCAAGGGCTGCTCTTTCCCGATTTGGTTGGTCAACATGGTATAAGTCAATCACGTATAGATTGAATCAAGGAAGGAACCGTCATGGTATCCATCGATGCGGAAATTCAGTAGGTAGCTGTAGCTCTGTTATGTTCATGAAACCTTAACAACTCGTATTATCGACGATAAGCAAGTCGCCACTGGCGCCGGCTTTAGGCGAGGTAGATCTGACACGATCAACAAATGCAGCCTGGAGAATTCCCGAGGCGTCTAGTTTAGCTGCACTCGGCGAAACAATCCAGCGAATGACGGATACCCGAGTGTACATTATAGCTCGCTTCGTCGCCAACTACTGCCGCATGGCAAGGGAGCCATGCATTTTGGACCCATTCTCAGGATGATATCTCAACCGTGTGCGCTCTCGTGACCATATGGTTTTCATCCTGTGTAAGGGGTTGGAATCAGACCATGGATAGTCGTGTTGAGCTAAGCGCCACCCAAGGTGACTAATCCAGGTACCTTACTCCGTATAAGGTACCTGGCAGGTATATTATTATCAGTGCGGTGGTATAGGGCGACTAGGTAGATTAGTGTGTGATGCAACTGGCCGAGACAATGTCTACCTTATTCCGGCTATTAGTCCATTGGAGACCCCCGCCTAGACCACTAGATGGTTGGGTGGCTGACATGGAAACTGCGCTTAGCCTTTCCTGACCCGATGAGGATGGTGTCGTGTAAAGTGCGACTATCGTAAGATGGAGGCTATCGATGCCGGACGGACAGTACCCTGGCGGATATTACCCGGTCCACCTGAGGCCAGCCTGACGGTACGACGTCGGGACGAGCAAAGAGTTCCCTGTCATGCGGGCTGATGTCATGGCTCGTGGGATACCCGACTAGTCCTGTACGCCGATGTATACTGATCACACGCTGGCGAGGTTCCATCTGATGTGGGCTCCGGCAGATGAACTGTATGTCTGATATCTCAGCTGAAGTGGAGGATTGCTGGTACGAGTCATACAGCCGTTCGCCCTCCCAGACCGTGCTGTGAGGATCGGGATGGCCTGCAGTGCCTGATATATAGAATCTAGATACCTAGCCACAGTACTGAAGTACATCACCAGATGACCGACCCACTCCGAGATGGATGCCTTCGAGAAGCAGTGTTTGAGTCTGCAGGTGGGAAGATGATAGGTTACGCCGATGGAGGCCCAAGAACTTCCTCTTCGGGGGGAGTGGATCGACCGGCGGAAGACAGACGGCGAGAATCGGCCGGAACAGGGGGGAGGGGGGGGGAAACCAGTCGCTTCCCCGGCATGGCTGGCCCTATGTACATTGTACAGGTGATATCTGTTGTATGCCTGCTGGGGAACTCCGCGGCTAGACCCCAAGTCCTACCTACAGATGATTACAGACTTACAGTACTCCGTAACATGTTATGGATTGAGCGGTCCTCAAGTTTCTCCGGCAAAGAACGCCATCCGCAACAACGGCGAGGAAGGAGCGATGCCCACCGTGCGCCGAAGTGTCTGGAAGGCGGCCCAAGCTTAGTTTGGGTCTCTTGGCAAAGACCCCGCCAACGTCAGCGGCGGTCATGATTGGCAGCACTGCAGCCCCAGTATGATGTCACCGGAAATAAGACCCAGCCTCTGATAGGCTCAGCCCCCCAGCCAGACCCGGAAAGACCTCCTCAACTTCATTGATGGATCGCGTCGCCTTCACGCCCGGTCAGAGAACAGGGACCGCCCATGACGAAGTTGCCTTCAATAGATGCCCCCCCGACGCAGACTATATAGACTCAATAGGGTTGACTGATCGTCTCCCGGAAATTGGCCCGACGTTGGCCAAAGAAAAATGTCAAGATTCTAACGGGGTCCTCGCTGGCACCAACGCCTGCGGTTGGGATCCGATCTCAAGTTTTTCTACGGTTTCTCCCTTCTCGCCCTAGCTCATGGCACCCCGCAACGGAGGACGGGTCACGGATCACGGAGTTGAAAGGATTTCGTTGTCGTCTGGTTTTTTGAACGCCGATTGCCCTGTGTTGGCAGCTGGCAGGTCCGGTACAGCTAATTTGGCTGACCCCTGAAGGGGCCAGAACCCTCCCTTTTTTTCGGGCATGTTGTAGCAGGTGGTGAACAGGGTCCAGATTCGGCTCCGAAGCGACAACCTGGTGGCTGGTTTGTGCACGATTTGTCAACTGAAATCGTCATGTTCCCGGTGAGATTGGTGGAATGCATGGCTGCATGACTGCCTCCATGCAAAAGACCCCAGTGCAACTGCCTCTCATTCCACCTGACATCGCGTTTGTTCCCACGGCACCATTGACCTTCTAGACAGTTCTCTCGACCAAGAAAGGCACACCGAAGGAACGAGTTCTCTTTCCACGTGCAAGTGGTGATGGCGATGTCGGTTGACGGTTCAGAGACTGACGGTGGTGGTGCGGTGGTGGGGATCGACGCCTGGGCGACTGATTAAATTCGAGGGCGGACACCCTACGTCAGTTGTGGTCCTATGATCTCAGCGTGCATCATCCAGAGTGGAGATAGGATTGGCTCCCTTTTTGGCCCGAGAATAGGGTGACGGTACAATGGATTCTGTGTACTGTGTAAGGTAAATGGTAAGATACGCGACAGGACCAGCATGCGACAATCCTTCTAGCGAAGAGACAGTCGACCGGATCGTCGTCAACACGCGCAGATGTTGCAGTCCTGTTCAACCCGGTGAAGAGAGAATGGCATTCTGCATGGGTGTTTGCCCATTTCCATTTTAACCCTTTTTCTCTGGTGTCGCCTTCTCCACATGGAGCAGGCCAATCAGCGGCCCTCGCACCGGTGGGATGTTTGACCTGAATATTTTGAGGCTTTTTCCCCCCGAGCGAGTTTTCGTCCCAGGCGAGAACGCGCAGTCGGCTCGGCTCTGGGAAACGCAAATTTGTGACCGGAGGCATATCAAAAAGGAGACGCCCTCCATTGCGACGTGGGCGACGTCTCCCATGCGGCTTAAATAGGGAAATTTGGAACGGGGATCAACCTGCGAAGAATGACGCCAGAGGATCCCGCCATGGTTGCTTAAAATGCTGGCAGTCCCGCACTCCTGTTCATCCATTTTGCTTCCCTCGCTGTCTGCTGGCGACTGATCATCGTTGCTCTGCAATAATATTGTTCTTCCCCACCACGTCGGTTTGTAAGCTTTCCCGAGGCCAGGTGGTGGCTCCCATCAATTTCTTCCGTGCCTCCGGGCTGTACGATGACTGCTGCAGCCCACCGTGCCGGTGTCCAATGAATTGACCGCCTTTCATGAATATTGGCCTGTCACTTGAGGCAATCGACTGCATTATTATTTTTTCTGTTATTATTATTCTTCTTCTTCTTCTTCTCCTTTGACCCCTCGGTTCGTCCCAGAAAGGCTGGCCCACCGTATTATTCGTCCTGAAATATCGCCTAAAATCCTAATCAGAATTCTACCCTGACGGTGACTGAAAGGAGGGACCGGCGCGGTGAGGTCACCTTTCTCATTCCATTCATTGCCCCTCATTGTTGCAAAGGGGATTGGTGGGACTGTTCCAGCACTGAACCAACCGTACCTATCAACCTGCCTTCTTCCTACGACTTACCTACTAGTACTTCCATCTTACTTTACCACCCAAGTAATAGTGAGTAAGTAGGTACAGTACCTCTAGTCGGTCTGCTCCTATCTGTTTATCGGCTGCCCGCCCATCCAGCCCACTTCCTCCCCTCCTCCTCTTTTCGTTCCCCTCCACTTTCTCTGGTTCCTCTTGACGGCGCGCGCCTAACCAGAAAAAAAAAATAAATCAACCAAAAAAAAAATCGAGCGCGAAAAGAAAGATCAAAAAAATAAAAAATAAAAAAAGGAGAGGGGTAAGAAGAAAAAGGGCCGAAAAGGAAAGGAGGGAGAAGTTCTCTCTCACACACACACACACAAGGCCATCAGCATCGTCATTTCCTTTCCTTTTACCTCATCCATCCTCCTTCCTCCTCTCCTCTCCTCTCCTCCATTCCTCCTCCCACTCCCACTCCCTCTTCCACTTTTACGTCCCCTTCCACTCTTCCACTTCCAACTTTTTTTGCCCGGCACGCCTCCATCGTCTTTAATTTTAGTCACTTGACCTAATCGGGAATTATCCTTTGGCATCCACTCGCCTCATCCTCACCCTCTCAGCCTTCAGTCGCCTTATCGTCGGGTGCCGTTAATCTAAGTTTAATTTGGCGATTTCCACTCCCGCCGAGCTGCCATACTTTGTTCATATACCCAGGCGGTTTCAGCTCTGCTGTGGTGGACGGAACGTGTTCCAGGTGGGAGAACGCCCCTTGTGCTGCTTGTTTAGTGCTGCTCCCTCGGACAATCACTGCCCCTCCCCCTCGTCCCTCCTGATCCAGACAGCTGTTCCTTTGCTCGTCCCATGTGGATCCATCTGGTGCGCGGTGGTGGAATGGATATCTGTGCTTCCCTTCTCCCCGCTGCCTCGTCCGCGCCTTTTCTTCTTCCCCCTCCCAGCCTCACCGATTCCCACTGATACCCCATCCCTTGGTGGCAGGAAGTCTCTGGTTGAACAGCCTCATCTCACCCTCAGCCTCGCATAGCTAGATCTCTTGTGTGTTTCTTTGGTTCCCTCTTCTATTCCTCCCCCTTCCCCCTCATTCATCTTTCCTGTTCTCTCACAAAGCACCCATACCAGAGACGAACGTTCTCTTCCGTTCTGTGTGTGTCTGCATTATTATTCCCCTGCTGTATAGCTCCTGATCTTTTGTCTTTGTCCTGGGCTGGACTGCCTGACCCTCGTAATACCCCTATTGCGTAGGGCAACACCGTGATCGAGTCGAGCAGCTGTAACGTCGCCGCGCGATACGTGTTCACCAGCTGACATGGGATTGGCCTGCAGATTCGTTTCGTGTAATTCTCAGTATACCGTGCTCGCTGGTTTACGGCTTGAACCCCGGAGAATAGCCGGCTAGATTGACCCACAGAGTCCGATTCACAGCTAGTCAAGAGCTATTTGACTTCTGGTGGTCTCGAGCGTTTGCTTCTACGTCGAACGACCCTTGAAACCTCATCTCAAACCCGAGAAACAGATCGTATCACATCGTCATGGCACCTACCACCACCACGAAGACTGTGGAGGAGCCTGTACGTGTCGCGGTGCCGTCCGCTGATGCCAGGGTTGACGCTGACGTCCCGAAGCCTAAGGAGACCAAGCCGATCCCATCCACACTGGCGGAGATGAGTGAGAGCATCGATCAGACCACATTCGAGCAGATCCTCGAAATGGATGACGAGGGGGACAATGACTTCAGCAAGGGCATTGTGTACGGCTTCTTCGACCAGGCAGAGAGCACATTCGAGAAGATGGAGAAGGCTCTGTAAGTGGTCTCGGGATGTCTGCCGCCAGCTCCGCGCTAATTGGTCTGTAGGAAGGAGGAAGAGCTGAACGAACTGTCTTCTCTGGGACACTACCTGAAAGGATCGTCAGCCACGCTTGGACTTATCAAGGTCAAGGATGCATGCGAGAAGATCCAGCACTACGGCGCCGGCAAGGATGAGACTGGTTCGACGGACGAACCGGACAAGAAGACCTCCTTGTCGCGCATCGAGAAGACCCTGACGCAGGTCAAAGTGGACTACAAAGAAGTAGAGGCATTCCTGCGCAAGTACTATGGCGAACCCGCGCCCTCTTCTTGAGAATTTAGGATGAACAGAAGCAGAAGGGCAAGGTAGAAACAGGCGAGGGTTCTCTGTCAGTTAACTGAATATACGCTGAGGGCGAGGCCACACGCTCCGCCCAAGACCAATGCAATCGAAATCACGAAGTGACCGCAATCACCACCCAGCTATTCTTAGGACTGCGGACAGATGAATGGGGAGACAACATGCCGCGGAGGAGGCTGGTTTCCAGGCCCCTTATCTTGGCGGGGTTGTTTGTTCCTAGACCTGTATGAACTATGAACTATGCACTATGAACCAAGGCAATATGAAGACACAGACAGCGGTAGATGATATGATTCTTGTCGCCCTGCCTTGGCCAACCTAGTTGCAAGACCCCCTGGACGGATGTCGCATGCACCCGGCCTTGTGGCATGATCGGGTAGTCGTTGCCGGGCAGGGGCCGGACGTGCGTGGACGAGCAGTCCATGACGCTGAGCCGACGGGTGGGGAGTTGCTGGGGTCGATTCTGCCCGGGCCACGCCCTCTTTAGACCCCTTAAATGTAGTAGGTGGTAGTTGAGTCGACTTTATCTGGTCTGGACGGACTGGGCAGATGCTGGACGCAGTCGTGGGCTGCGCGACGGAGTTCCGCCGTGGGCTGTCAGACATACTGGAGTATGTACAACCGTTGCCTCACTCGCACCTTTACACAAGGACCAGGCTGAGCAACGTCGGGAGATGAGGTGGCCGTGTCTTCGGAATCCACGAGTGTCGGCCTTGGTGTTGGATCGCGGCGACATCCGAGTTTTTGGGTTGTTTCCCCTTGCAAACGATCACCGCTTGCGCAGAGAGTGCTCGAAGCTGGCAAACAGTCGGCGGACCCGGCCTGATATAATGCCCTTGGAGAAGGGAAAGGCCGGGCTGGGGAAAAGATCGACACGGGGCCTTGCAATTCAGACCGGGGCGTTTGCTACCCGTTGGCGGGGGTTTAGCCACATCCATGGGCTTCACGGTTGAAGTCAACATGACTTGGGTTTTTGGTGGGATAGCATCGCTTTGTCGCTTCGTCGCACGGCAGTCGGTTGGGAGGGGACCATGGGGCTGGGTAGTGGATATGGTGGATGACTGGTCTTCTTCAGCCTTCTCCAGCCTGCTTCAGCCTTCGCGCATGGCATGCCCTCATCCCGGCATGAAAACAGGGCAGGAAAACACTGCCAGGCAGCATGGTGTCGTGTGTACGACTCACTCACCCAGCCCGGGACTGACAATGCAGCGGGTTACATCGACTGCCTGGCTGCTTTCCGTGCCTACGGTCAACCATCAGATATCATGATTCAGGAGCCCCTATTCGCTTGGCCAGACAGACTCCATCTGCCTATGCCCAGGGGGGTGATCGGACAATGAGTGAATCACGACTATTGGGACGTCCCAACAACGGCTACCGACATGCACCCCATCACCACGAGTGGGACAGCGGGAGTGCATTTGTTTCCGCACCTTGCGTGCAGTGGATCTGATGACATGGAGAGGGGGTTCTTAGTATCACGGATTGATTCCGTGACCGGCAACGGCTGTGCAGCCGTGGGTTGCCCGATGGAGCAGGGCTATACACGATATCCTACACGATTCTGCCAGCCGGTCCAATCCCCTATTCTTCTGCTGGTATCGCATATGCAGTCTCCATCCCCAGCGGTTTGCTGACCCGACGGAACAAGCACTGTCATCCACATCACCAAGCCCTTTGGGCGGTTGTGCAACTGGCATTTGAGCGGCGACGAGATCATCCCCTGAATCCTTTCGGATGGCATGATGTAGACATATATACTGCTTGCAGCCGCTTTCTACTCCATGAATCATTGCACTATACATCTCACCCCTAGTCAATCCTACCTATCTTCACCCAACCCCTACCACCCACAAAACCAGACACCCACCCACCCACCCACTCACACACACACACACACACACTACCCAAAGAAGAAAGAAAGCCAGAAAGAAACGAACAGACAATGCCCGTCTCCCCTCGCGCCTCCAAAGAAGAATTCATGGCTGCCCTCGGCCTCTCCACCCACAACCCTCAACACGAACAATACTACCGCGCAATGCGAGTACGTCCGAACCCATGCCCCATCCCCTATTCCCAGACTAATCCCAAGTCCAGGACGAAGCAATATCCACCTACAACCACCTAAACGAAGACCCCTCCAACCTCCTAGAAAGCATCCTGCACGAACAACCATCCACAAAACCCCCTTACTTCTGGCACCATATCCGTCCTGATCGACAACGCTGGGCCATTACCGAGATTGCTCTAAATGCGGGTCCCCTGACCAGACCGTTGTTTGCGAGGGGTCAGACCACCGGTGAGTATGCCCCGAATTGGGTGGCTGGGTGGTTGCTCTATAGTGTGTTTCGGTCCAGGGATGTGCGGAATAATAGAAATAGGCGGAGGGGTGCGGGGATTTGTTTGGGAGGTGGGAGTGGGAGTGGAAATGGGATAGGGGAGGAGGGTACGTGTTCATTTCTTTGTGCTTTCTTTTTGAAATTGGGTTATTAGGAGGGGGGAAAGTTATGGAGGAAAAGGATATATGGATGGATGGATGGATGGATGGATGGATGGATGGATGTGGTATGCTATTGTACAGGTCTAACTAACTTGCTATGCTAGGGTCTAAATCGCCGCAGACGTTGTTGCCACAAGAGGATGGGGCTGGTAGTGCGAGTGTGAGTGCTGGTGGGAGTGGGACTGGGAGTGGGAAGAAGGAGTATTATGATCCGGTTCGAAATGGATGACCTTGATGTTGATGTTGATGCTGATCCTGATCCTGATGCTGTGGTGTGGTTTCTGGTGATGTGATGTGGTGTGGTGATAGTGGCAGTGGCAGTGGCAGTCAGTCGTGATGGCGATGTGTTGATAATGTAGTAGTACTAATCATCTCCCTCATCCTCATCTCTATCCCTCTTGGACCCATTCTTCTGCGTCCGTTCCTGCTTCAGCGCCTCCGTGACCCGTTCATCCCGTTCATCCTGCATCTCATCCCATTCCACATCATACTCGGCCGCAATACTCTTGATCTCCTTGCGCAACGTGTTCCCCTCATCAATCAACGACTCCCACAGATGCAGATCCACCCCTTTATCCTGATACAGCTTCTTCTGCCGCGCATTGATCGTAAAATCCAACGCGGACCGATACGAAATCTCCCGATTATGGTACAGAAACCACAAATACCCACCCATCAACGTCGACAAACTCGCCAGATACGTCACCGGCTCCATGGTATCCCAGCCCAACTCCGTCTCAAACGTCAACTTGTACACCAGGTACCACCACGACGCCAGGATCCCAAACCCGCCGACTGCCACGCGCTGCGCCCCCCGGTGCGCCAACGCATCACACTCGTGCTTAATCTCCGCGATGCCCTGAATCCGCCCGGAGATTTTCCGTAATCGCATTCGCAGGAAATGCGTCCGCTCGTCGAATGATGGTACCTCCACCCGGATCTGGTGCAGGCCGGCTGGTGCGCCTTCAACGGAGACGATGAATTCTCGGGCGCGCGCGGCGTCCCGGATAAAATCCCCAATCTCGGTGGATTGCGACCATCGCACGAAGCGCTGCTCCATGCGGTTGTTGTTTTTGTCGGATTCGGTGCGGCGGAAGTACGTGTAGGTGTCGTCTTCGGTGGGGGTGCGTTTGCCTTCGCCGTCGTCGATGCGGCCTAGTTCGTCCAGTTGGTGGACTTCGGCGCCGGTGCCTTCGTAGACAGCTTTCCGGGGCCGGATTGGGTGGTCTTCGATTTGAAGCGCGATGAAGGACACGGTTGGCGAGCGCGTCTGGTTGTCCTTGGTCTTGATGGGTGGGACTTCGGATTGGATGAGGCGTTCCAGGTGGGACAGGGGCTGTTGAGGGTGGACGAGGATGGCGATGGGTTCGATGTCTATATCATTAGTCCATCTTCCATCATACATTCACTTGTACACTCATGTAGATGATTGATGTGGACACACCTTTATGTTCTCGATGATACCCTGTTGATAACGGAATCAGTAATTTAAATAGCCGTGATGGCGTCGTCAATAGCTTTCCTGTTGCCAGTCAGTTAAACATCCATCACAACCAAACGGTTGCTTTATCTAGGCCCAAAACTCACCCTTCGTCATCGCCTCTTCCAACCCCCCTTCTCCCTGTTCTCCTCCCTCTCCCTCTCCCTGTCCCTGTCCATGTCCCTGTCCCTGTCCCTTCGCACCCTCTCCATCCCCATTCCCTCCCTCCCCCGTCCTCTCCCTCAACTTCAACCTCTCCAACTGCTCCCTCGTCTTCGACTGATTATTATTCTTCTCCCATCTTCCTCCACTCCTCGTCCGAAACCACCGCCGATCCAACGGCATATAACCCCCGCCTGTGGGGGTGGTATATCCCCCGCTTGCCATTCTCCCCGATATAACACCCACGGAGGCTACTCTGCTCGAGCTGTTCCATCGCAGGGGAGTTGTGACCGTAGTAGCCGGAACGCGACTGAGAATGGACCGCATTGCGGTCACGTCATTGGAAGGGTTGTGCGGGGGACATGTATATCTGAGATCTTGGGGATGGTCAATTGGGGATGCTGCTGTAAAATAGCGGTGATTATGAGCTTCAAGCTTTCTTGTGAGGAGATTTAGTATTGTATGTATGGTTCTATGGTGAAGATGCTATCATTCTGCTCAGATATGAGAGGAGAGAGAGGAAGTAAAGTGCCTTGGAAGCTTGGATGGGTATACGTCATGATGAGTCAGCGGGTCGTGGTGTGGTGCTGTGTGGGGAACGAAGGTGGCTGTGACATGGCAGTTGATGGAGTATAGTTGGAGTGGTTAAGGGGTGATGATGTGGTTGTTGGCGTCATTGGGGGGGAAATTATAGATGGGGATGGTGACGATGTATACGCCATCGGTGGATGATGGTGCTGGGAGTGTGGGGTCACCTGATTGGAACGGCTTGGTCTCCGCGGAGCGTACGGAGTAATACTTCACACATCACTCACTGAGGTGTGTTGGTTCTTTGGTGATGAGAGGACATATCGCCAGGTGTTATATGGACTGGGCTGGGCTGGGCTGGGTTTAATTCCAACAGAGTTACGACTTGTGTTTGATGATATGACAGTGATGATGACGTCGTGCTCAGATGCGGTCACTTGGGATCTGCCGAAGCTGGTGTTTACCTGCCAGATCCCTTGCTTATGGCCTTACTTCGCTTTTACCTCATCGGTTCTTGCTGGCTAGCTGGCCTAGTTTCGATATGTCTATCGTTTGATATGTTGTTTCTCAGACATTCGGCCATCGAAGCAGAGGACTAACCACAATGCAACCATCTATAAAACTCAAGGAAGAGTATACCCCCCATCGATAATCACATCGCTTCCCGTCGTATATGTGGAAGCATCACTAGCAAGGTACAGATACAACCCCTTGATCTCCTTAGTATGGCCCTGGCGCCCAAGCGCTGCCATCCGATAGGCTTCATTCACTGCCAGAGGGCTCGCACCCATCTTAGTGTCAAAGAACCCCGGAGAGACAATGTTGACTCGAGCAAATTCCCGCCACTCCCGAGCCAGGGACTTTCCAAAATGGGTGACGAAAGCCTTCGTTGCATTGTACACCGGTTGATCGGTTGGAACATTGACAATGTGCGCACTCATACTGGATGTGATGATGAGGTTTCCGCTGCCTTGACGCTTGAAGACCTCGCCAACGTACTTGGCACAGAAGACGACACCGTCGACTGCATGGATTTAGCAACTAGAATTGATATACTGTGTGGGCGGTTCTTACCGTTGACGGACATCTGTTTCCGGTATTCGGACAGCTCTTGCTCCAGGATCGGTTTGGAAATTGCCATTCCTGTCGCTGTCAGGTGCTGGGCTAGATGGCAGGAAGTGAACATACCTGCGTTGGCGATGAAGACGTCGATTCGTCCGAAATCGCGAACGACATCTTCAATGGATTTCTTTACTTGCTCGGAGTCGGAGACTGGATGGCCAAGTTAGCTGGGACTCGTATAGGATGATTCAACTGACTGTCAACTTTGTATGGCACGGTCTTGACACCGTGGGCCTGAGCCAGCAGTTCCGCCTTTTGGATGGCAATATCATTCCTCCAATTCGGTTAACATAGTTGGTCTGCCGCTTGCAGGGCAGACAGACTCACGAGTTATACCACATGGCCACATTGGCACCAGCCTCTGCCAGAGCCTCTGAAACAGCATGGCCAATACCATCCGCTGCCCCCGTCACAACCGCCACCTTGCCCGACATCTTGAATTGTTCCAACACATTGGAGGGTGTGTCCGGAAAAGGACGGGGAAATCCCGCCCGGACTTGCGTGCAGTCAGATACGGTCATAGACATCTTGAGAACGATTGGATTGGGTTATTTGGATGTTTCCAATGAGGTTCCTCAACAGGTATTTATAACTTGTTGGATAGGGATAGAGAGACTGGGGACTAAGTGGACCGGCTCTCTGTCTGCCGACCGGTCATTTGTGCCGTTGGCAGTCGGGCCTCTGCAGTCCGACTGCCAGTCCATACTTTCAACCAGTCCGAGAGTTTACTTGGAAGCGGGGTTACTTATTCACTAGTAGTCACTGGTGGGAAAGAAACCACCGTCATTCGGGCAACTGCGGGGAAACAGGCATCTGGTATGTAATGGGCCAACCAACCACTCACTTGGAGATCGGCTTATGGTTTCGCCACGGCCACTACAGAATCTCCGCGACTCTGCAGCACTCGGCGGATCTCTCAACGTACAATGTCCTCGTCAGGCTGACGGTCTGCGTCTTTGGCATTCTATACCGTCCAGTCATGATGCTCGACCTCTTCAACATAACCACCTGAATCATCCTTGACAGCACCATCAACACCGCTGATCCCAAGCTGGTGCCGGATGCTTGCCATCCGGATTCTGTCCTGCTCAGCCTGGTTTCCACCGAAGATCTTGTCCATTTCTTCGATTGGAACACCTTTGGTTTCCGGTAGAAAGAAGTATACCCAGACCACAAGGAAGACACAGAAAGCTTACTGCATCAGCACTGCTGCAATATCCGAGGACGCAGGACGGCTGAGGCTTACCGAGATAAAAGTAAAATGTCCCAAACGTGATGAAATCCAGCATTTTTGGGGTAATGAGTGCAACGATAAACTATACAATCAATAAGTACCGCCCCATCAATCGTCCAAGATGCTTACATTGCTCAGCCAGTTCACGCCAATAGCGATTCCCACTGCCTGAGACCGCACACCTTGCGGAAAGATCTCGGATGGAATCACCCAGTTGATGCAGCCAATGCTAAAGGCGAAGTTACAGATGTAAATCCAGATAAAGGTAGCCGTGGCCCATCCTGCCCCCCGGTGGCCGGCCCAGGAGTGCTCGTACACCGCATACAGAGTGGCCACAATGAGCTGAGAGATACTCATGCCAATGGCGCCCACGATGAGGACCGTTCTGCGACCCCAGCGATCCATGAACAGGATCGCCGGAATGGTACACAGGAAGTTGAGAATCCCGATGACCCCTGTGGCCAGGAGGTCCACCGAGCTGCCGGAAAGGCCAATGTCCTCGAAGATTTGGGGTGCATAGTAAATAATCGCGTTGATTCCTGCTAGGTTAGCCGGTTCATTCAGACGCGGCTGGAGGCTCATCTGTGAACTGTTGAATCAACTGGAGCGCGCAGGCAATCAAAAGCCGGCGGTTAAGATGACGAAGAACAAACAAGGTCTTGTATCTTTCAAAGCTCAGGCGGATAGAAGAGGAGATACCGGGAAACATGGCAGCGGTAGTAGCTTTCTCAAAAAGCACTGATACCTTGATTTCTAGCACCTCGTTCACGATGCGGCTATCACTGCTAGGGATCCGGCGGAGACGAGACAGTGTTGAGAACTCTTCGCTCTCACGATCTGTATCCATTTAGACCTTGGTGACCAAACTACCCACCAGATTACCCACCTTTCATCATCAGCCAGCGGGGAGTATAAGGCAGATAAAATGTACCGACAGCAAGGATCAAGGAAAAGAGACATTGCAGCGCCAACGGCAGCCGCCATGCAGCGGGTGACTGCCTGTCTCCTGTCCCCCCGATATGCTGCATTCCAAAATTGAGCCAAAACGCCAGCATTATGCCGGCGGTGATTCCGAATTGCTGCAGAGCGACGAGTCCACCTCGAAGATTGGGCGGGGCCAGTTCGCTGATATAGAGAGGGACCACCATGGAAAGCTGACCGATTGCAAGACCAGCAATGAACCGAGCAACGAATATCATGGGCACATTGACCGAGGCCGCTTGCAGAATCGATCCTATGAGGAAAATGATATTGGCTAGGAGGATAGACCAGCGTCGGGAAAGACGATCGGCGATGGGACCATTGGCGAAGGCGCCAAACATGGCACCCAAGGTGAGGACTGACACCATCCAGCCTTGGAGCGTCGAGTTGTTGGCCAACGAGGGAAACTCTTTGCCCTGCGCGGATTAGCAGGTAATCGGATCATTGAAGAAGAACTGACGAAGTTGGTCATCACCAGAACCCCACTGATGACTCCTTGATCATAGCTGCAGCCACGTTAACTCTGCCACGAGATCCAATGCCATGAGACATACCCGAATAGGACACCCCCAATGCTCGCAAATAATGACAGAAACAGCAAGAATGGGTTGTCCAGGAGGCCTTTGTATCCTAGATCACTCCGTCAGCATGAGAAGACGTCAACCGATGGCTGGCCTACCGGCTGAGCCATAAGAGGTCTCTAATCCCGGAGCCGAAGCACTATTGGTGATCGCAACCATGGCTGACAGATCAATGTCGATTCGGGCAGGATAAAATAATGGGTGAAGAGATGAGTGTTATGGAACAATTGCCAACAATGGCAGGCGGAGGCCCGAGGCTAAATATATGGGAATCGTCCGCACATAGTAGATGCCGTTTACCTTGAGCCTAAGCCACTACCCGGGGTCTGGGGTCTAGGGTCTGGAGTTTGACATAAGGCATATTCTGGGGCTATCTAGATGGCGGCAGCCTGTGTGCCGACAGTTGCCTGATCCGAGGCAAGGATATACACTCGGCGGACAGTGTCCCGACATTGTAGCGCGCATGAAGTCACCCGGAACTCTAGAATGCCAACGACAAATCACCAAAGGTTTTCCCTCGGATTGGCACATATAAAGTTATTCGAATCTTCTCTGCGTGTCATTATACAGACATTCTCTATCATCTTCACCACCATCGCTTCAAACATGGCCCCTTCCGCCGAGTTGCCGGGCCGTGAAGCCCTCGCCGCTCGAGTCGTTCCTAGCATGATATTCAGCGATGGCAGCCATTCCTCGATGACTCCCCCACCCCAGCCCACCCTGGAGAATAATGCAACAAATGGCGCACAAAAGAGATTTACCGTACAAGGCAACGCCGTCGTTACCGGCGGAGCTGGGACTCTGGGATTACAATCCTGCGAAGCTCTCCTCGAGCACGGCTTAAGCGGTCTCATGATATTCGATGCAAACCCGACAAACGCACAAGCCAAGATCAATGAGCTACAAAAGAGATTCCCCCACGTTCAAATCGTTACAATGCAAGTCGACGTAACCGACGAAGTAGCCGTGGAAGCTGCAATGGAGGCCACCACTCGGACGCTCGGATCGATCGATGCCTTGGTCTGCTTTGTCGGGATTGTGGGCTGTGTGGAGACACTGGACATGCCGGTTGGACAGTGGCGGAAGGTGATTGATGTGAATACCACGGGATCGTTCATCTGCGCTCAGGCTGCAGCCCGGCACATGGTGGTGCAGGGCACTGGCGGTTCTACCACCTTCATCGCCTCCATCTCCGCGCACCGCGTCAATTATCCCCAGCCTCAGGCCGCATATAATGCGAGCAAAGCTGGGGTGTTGATGCTGAAAAATTGTTTGGCGGCAGAGTGGGCGCGGTACGGCATTCGGACGAACAGTATCAGTCCTGGTTATATGGACACGATTTTGAACGAGGGCGATGGGATTTCCGAACACCGAAGGGTGTGGGCGGCGCGTAACCCCAGTGGAAGGATGGGTGCTCCGTCGGAGCTGACGGGCGCGGTGGTGTTGTTGGTGAGCAGCGCAGCGACTTATATCAATGGGACAGATCTTGTCGTGGATGGGGGAGGCCTTGTGGTTTGATTGAAGTAGTATGCTGTATATGCCTAGCCCACACCCTTGGAACGATCCGATCAATTCAATGGAGGCACTCTCCCTGCTGTCACTCGACTATCTCTTTCTGCCAGTATTAATCTATTTCTGGTGTCCTACCTACAGATCAAGTTGGGACATCTCAAGTGGGATCAATCTCTTTTGGTCTCTACTTTGTAGTTCTAGCAGAATTACCTCTCCATCCACGTTGCCGGCTTCCCCCACCACTTCCAGCAAACCCCTCAGCTTCGGGCACGCTGTCTTCACCCCTAGTCATGACCGAGTCATTATTCATGAGAGTGCAAAGAATGCCGGGTGGGGACTACTCTCCGGGTGAATGAGCTGAAAGCAAGGTCGACCGGGGAATCGTGTGGCTGCTCCTCCAGCACCGCTCGACAGTGCTCCGGAACACACACACACTCCCTGCCCGTTATTCTCATCAGTCTGCGTCTTTGGCCCACCCCCCCACCAGGCACATCTCTGAGGGAGTTGCAACCGTCCCTTCGGACGTCTTCTCGCAAATACGAGAAACACTAGAAACATGGGTCGGATGGAAGATCGCGATGCTCGTCTCACCACTCTGGCCCAGAGACTCCACTCCTATGCTGATATCGAGGATGTCTTGGACCGGCTATCTGAGGACTTCCGGGACTTGCACAATGAGTGCGATGGATTCGAATGGAGCGAAGATGCCTCGGCAGGCCTGGATGGCATGGCGTCGTTGCCCGCGAGTACGGAAGCGGGCTATCTTGGTAGGTCAGAAACCGCGCCGAAAGAACAACCTGACAGTAGTCCAGGAAATAGTGCAGGCTCTAGCATCCTCCGAATCGGCCCGGACCTACTTCTCAACTATCCGAGCTCTATCAATTCGCGTGAGATCTCGCCCTCGCCTACCCGAGACCTCAGGCTTTCTGGTCATCTGGCCAACACGACCATCCTGGACGGCTTGCTTGATGCGTACTTCGCCTGCTATAATCCCTCGTACCCGATCGTACACGAGCGGACATTTCGACAACAATACCAGGAGCGCCATCAGATTCCACTTCATTCCCATTGGCATGCTGTCTTCTTTGCCGTCCTGGCAATCGGTAATTGGATTCTGGGTCGTTCGTCCGCGTCTGAGCAGTGCGTATACTATCACGCAGCCCGTTCGCGCATGTCCGTGCAGATGCTGGAGACCGGGAGTCTTTCGACGGTTCAGCTGTTTTTGCTGATGGTCAGTTCTTCATATCATCACCGACATGGAAACTGACCTGCAGCAGGGCAATTATCTTCAAAAGCAAGATCATCCCAACACTGGGTACAATCTCATTGGCATCGCCTACCGAATGGCCCTTGGCCTGGGTCTGCATCGCGAAGTACCCATAGGAAAGAGCAATTTGGTGTTTCACGAACGACGTCGAACCTTGTGGTGGATTGCCTATTGTTTCGATAGCGGGTTTAGCCTGACTACCTGCCGTCCTGTCATGGGGTCGGATTTTATCGAAACCCGACTACCCCGGAATATAGACGATTCGGTAAGACCGATGGATGCATTGGCGGACATAACTGAACGAGTCCAGACATGTATCCTATCCTCTTCCTTTCCCCCGCCTACCGATTACCCAACCGGATATTCCGCCATCATTGCGCAGGCCCAGCTAGTCTCCATCGGAATCATTATCTACAAAACTGTCATTTCTGGCCCCCCAGAAGCAGCCTCTGATGGTCACACCGCTCGCTCGCTCCATCATCAACTCGAAGAATGGCGCCACTCTTTACCACTCTATTTCGCAGCCCACGACATCCCAGACTGGTTCCGGGGGGCCCGTACTATCATCCTCTGGAAAGAACAGAATCTCCGGATGATGCTGTGGTGGGGTGCCCAGCATCTACAGGGTAATTTGGCTTCTGAGACCGAATATGCCCGCCATATGTGCTACTATGTCGCTACAAAATGTATTCAGAATATTACGACCTATTGTCTGGATTATTCGGAGTGCCTTCATCCAAACCTCAGTTGGTATGCGACGTATTTTCTATTCCAGGCAAGTGTGGTACTTAGTCGGTGTCCTAGACCGTCGAAAAATTGGCAGGATGGGGTGGGGACGGTGGATCTGGGGTTATGCTTGATTTCAATCTCTAGGGCTCGCGAGTGTCTTGCTGATTTGGGTCGTGGTAGTGACGCAGCAAGGAGATGCTTGGAGATGTTAGATCAGATTCAGGCGCAGGAGCAGGAGCAGCCAGGTGTGTTTGATCCTCTTTTGATGGATGGTGATGAGATGGACATGTATTCAGCGGCGGTGGCTGATCGGTTGCTTTGGGCTATTGGGCTGTGAAGGCACTGGACCTACGTCTTTGACTGATGATGTTGCTTTTGGATTTTCCTCCCTGATTTGGGAGTTCATTTCGTCCGATATTCTCTAAGTAGTTCAAGCCCCTGGGTCTGAGAACTTGTTATCTATGAGCCCAATCGGGAGGAAGATGAGGGATCCGTATGCAAGGCTTCAAAGCCCGAGCTATACCATGTATCATAGCCCTTTCTAAACCCCATTGCCCCATTACTATAAGCCTAATGCATCAAACGGTGCCATTCATACACTGCCTATATCTACCCTGGCATGTGTAGATTTTCATATACATTCAATATACACTTCCAACATCTGATATCCTCGTGCAACCCTAAAATCCAACCCGACCCCTCTGAATGCAACTGCAGGCCTCCAAAAGAAAGACGCAACGATGGGGTATCCTTATCATGCGTCTGATCTCTTCGTTTCTGTAGCCCTTTATGCCATTAGCAGGGGAAGCGAAATGGGTTTCGGTAGACAGCATACCACAAGCTCTCGAACACTCAACCTATTTCCTCCACCGAAATCCAATTCAACCACCTATCCTGCCAGCTCGTACATCATGGGAGGCCGCTTTTCCATAGCAGGTAACTCTTGGATATATTGTTGTCGGTTCCCTCCCAGGCTCTGTGACGGAATCTGGGCCTTTTTACGTCGGCGTAGGAGATAGAATGCGCCGCAGAGGACGGTAGCTAGGGCTGCGACGCCGACGCCGACCCCAACGCCGATACCGATCGTTTCCGAAGACGAGGACGGCAATGCAGAGGAGGTGGTAGACGGGGTTGTGGTGTTATCGTCCGTCGCACTGGTTGCGACGGTGGTGGCTGTGTTGCTGGCCCCGATTGTCGTGGTACTACTACTACTACTAGGGTGCAGTTCGCGGTGTCGTTGGCGACGGTCCGATGCGTGAAGCGCCGGTTGGGTTAGAGGGCGGCGCCCACTGCATTAGTGCCACGCTGCTAATTTCTATCCCCTCTCCTCTCCCTCCAATCCTCCAAGATGCTTAGCGCCAGGATGTCAGGTCGCTGCTTTCCCTTATATGGGTCTGGCTCAGCCGCTCGCCTTTGCGCTGCGCTGCGCGGCCCAGCTTGATCATATTCCCTCGCGATTCCCTCCCACCGCGCATTCCTCCTCGAGTCGGGTTCAATTCCTACTAAGACATGCTTTTGACGGCAGCTCGTTGAGATCCCAAGATGGCTGCGTTCCGAACGCAGCACCGGCGACGAACCGCCCTGATCACCTTCGGCCTGGTCGCCGTCATCACCTGGACCTTCGCATCCTGTCGATCGCAGCCCCCCAACCCCTCCACCAGCCATGAGCAATTCTGGACGGAGTTCCATCCTCTCCTGGTGGTCGCAGACCCCAACTGCAATTCCCCCGTGAGGGTCAGAAATGCCGAATCCGTGGGCTTTGACCCAACGAACATCGACCCGCTACCGGATCTGCTCCGGCTCACCAGAGAAGATGTATCAAGCATGCGACGAGCCCACCGCCAGTTCATCGCGAGCATCCAACAGAGCCCACCGCGATTACCCTACCAACCGCACACTCGCGGCCTGGTCTCGACAGCCGGCGGCTCCTACCTCCCCGTCCTGGTGATCTCTCTCCGAATGCTTCGCCAGAGCGGCTCGACCCTCCCAATGGAAGTCTTCCTCGCCAATTGGGACGAGTACGATGGCTACGTCTGCCAGGTCGTCCTCCCCTCCTTGAACGCACAGTGCGTCGTCCTGTCGGAGATCCTCGACGCCATCCCCGACAGCAAGTCGGCCATCGAGAAATATCAATACAAAGTCTTCGCCATGATGTTCTCCTCCTTCGAGGAGATCCTCTTCCTCGACGCAGACGCCTTCGCTCTCCAAGACCCCGAAGTCCTCTTCACCTCCGACCCTTTCCTCTCCCAGGGCCTCATCACCTGGCCAGACTTCTGGCGACCCACCACCTCCCCCCTCTACTACGAGATAGTCTCCCAGGACCCAAAGCCCAAGAAAACCAACGAACCCCAACCCAACCCCGCCACAATCCGCCAATCCACCGAATCCGGAGAAGTCCTCCTCTCCAAACGCACCCACGCCCGCACCCTCCTCCTCGCAGCCTACTACAACTTCTACGGCCCCAGCCACTACTACCCGCTCCTCTCCCAAGGCGCCGCTGGCGAAGGCGACAAAGAAACCTTCGTCGCCGCCGCCACCGCTCTCAACGAACCTTTCTACCAAGTCAGCGAGCCCATCCGCGCCGTCGGTCGAGGCACCCCGGACGGGTTTGCCGGATCCACCATGGTCCAATATAACCCGGTCGAAGACTACCTCCTCACCAAGAAGGGCGAATGGCGCATCAAGGGCGCAACCGTGCCCCCGCCGCAGCCCTTCTTCGTCCACGTCAACTTCCCCAAGTTCAACCCGGCCACCGTGTTCACGGATAACGGACCGGTGGTGGACGAGCGGGGACAGTATACACGGGCCTGGACGGCCCCGGAAGATGTGGTGAAGGCGTTTGGAGGGAAGCAAACGGAGAAAGCCTACTGGAAGGAGATTCTTTGGACGGCGTGTGCATTGGAGGGGAAGAGTCTCAGTTGGAAAGGGAGGACGGATATCTGTTCTAAAACGGCAGATTATTGGAGTACCATTTTTGGCGAGGGGGAGGATGAACAAATATAGCTCCGAGGAAGAGGAGGGGGGGGGAGGGTGGAGCTTGTACGGGGTTACAGGATGGGTGTGTATAGGTTATAGCGACTGTTAGTATAGGGATACATACATATCTTAGGGTTGATAATATGATGAGATTACGACGAATGGTTTAGTTCTCAAAGAAAACTCCAAATGCTGCTGATCAATTAGTAACTAAGATAAGTCAGTAACCACGAAGAGACCATTCCTGCTACAAAAATTCAATAGATTATCCTCCATGATACTACTATGTAATACTAGAAACATCCACTTCGTTCACCAGTACACTCATACCAGTCTACGACACCTATACCTATTCCAACGTATAAGAAAATCCCATTCCCCTCCCCCACCGCACTACAACACTAAGTACCTAAGTAGTAGTCCAGTCCAGTCCAATACCATAATCTCTAACCCAACCAATCAAATTAAACTTACCTACAAAGAACCAACAAAACAACCTAATCCTTCCTTCACAAGCAACCCTCCAAAGCAAGTACGTATTTCATACATACAAACTACCGACCCTCACATTCCTATTTCCTTCTACTTTATCCCGACAACATATCAAACCTAAACCCCACATACACATCCCTACCACACCACACCATACCAAGCAACCCCCTAGGGGGATTAGATCTACCTACTAGAAATATTCTAAGCTTCAAGCGTACTAAATACTACAGAGTACAGAGTACTAATAGATAGATAACCAGTAGGTACGGAGTAAGCTCCCCCTGTCTAGTATTCCTCCGCTGTCACAGAATCTAGTTAGAAGTATCTCTACCTGACTGACTCATCACCTTAATTTGCTGGGGTTGACATGTCAATACCAGGGTGTGAAGGTGTGAATATGTCTGTGCCAATTTATATTACGGACGCGATTTTATCTCTTCTCATTGGATTTAGGTAGGTAGGTAGGTAGGTAATAGTAGAGGTATGTATGTATACTTCTTGAGATGAGGATGATGAGATTAGACAGGCGGAATGCGGGTTAACCGGACCGTTGAAAAAGGGAGGAAGGGAGGGAGGGGCCGAACCGACCACTACTTATTTACTTACTTATTTACTTACTTATTTACTTACTTACTTACTTCGTATTTACCAAGAGAATAGGTTCCGTGTGGAAAAAATGCCCGTGCGTACGGAGTACGGAGTACCAGGGGGGAATCAGTTGAGCCTCTTGAATTGGGAGTGGGAATAATTTCAACCGTGGCAGAATAGTACAATATACTACGTATCAGGATTGGTAATCGTATCTAATCACTGGTGAGGGTTTGGCGGAGCTCGGGGACTACCTGCTCAGTAGGGAAGAAGAAGAGAGGTATAGGTTGTTCCCGAGACATGAGGGTTGGATTTTTTTTTTTTTTTTTTTTTTTTTTTTTGATTGGAAAAAAAAAAAAAACCTACACTTGCTCCGTGCTCTATCTAGGCAACAGATCCGAATTATCACTAACTAACGGAGAAGAACCTACCTAGGGGAACTCGGGAGGGGATTCATGCACGGCGCCGGATCCGAAGTGACCGGTAGGTACCTAGATGCCACTCACGGGCGCAGGCACTATTGGAAACTAAATGGGGCAGATCTAGTCGGAGATCGTGGACGCAGGACTCCATACGGAGTAGTCGGACTGTAGTACGGAGGACTCTGGACTCTGGCATCGGAGAGTCTGGTCGGGCAAGGCTTTGGTGGTACGATAGAGTTCGATGGAGACCTTAAGAGGCAGGATACAGATGGTGAAAAAGCCAGGGTGGTGATGAGTCGGATCTGATGCTGCAGCTACCCCCTATCAGCGGTGCTGGGCGTGCTTGGCCCTGGATGCTTGTTTAGCGTCGGCGGCAAGTCTCGACTCGGACGGTCGGAAAACGGCACTCATCCGCCAATTCGGCCTATCACTGCTGTGGCTGAGCTGCGCTGGGCCAATGGCAAGCATCCGGTGCACGGATCATCTGCGGGTCTGTCCTGGGCCTTTCCCCTTCGGGGCTAGACAGGGTTACACAACAGGAAGTCAGGTACCCAGGCACCCTTTCATTAGGAGGCCGGCGCAGGTCCAGGTACAAAGGAAAAGTACTACGCTGCGTGCCTGCATCCAACCCGATCGGAGGAGGCAGGAAGAGATGGCCCGGATGCATGAATTGCCCTCCCTCTACCCACACTTTCGAGATCCCCAGATTGCCCTGCCCTACCGTATTAATAGTAACCCGCTCATGGGTTTGCATTAATTAATTAATTAATAGATTCGGCGATGGAATCCAGATGGAAGACTAGCCCCGACTAACCCCTCTGTAGTTTGTCCAAGTCAGCACGAGTGCCGAACGACTTAACGCTTCTCCACCCCCTAGCGCTGTCATGCGCCACGGCCCAATCAGGACCGATGGGATGGCGAGAGGGGCGGGTACCTGGATCAAATCACCAGGCACCATGGAAGTGGCCGGCACGGGCGGAGTGCCATCCAGGTTCAGTACGGAAATCGGGGGAAAAGCGAGGGGAAGGACGGAGAAAAAGGGCATATTAATAGAAACTCCAGGATGTGCGAGGGTACCTGAAAAGACGCAAGAGTGGGAGGCCACTCAGCCGACTGGGAGAAAGGCAAAATGAGGTCACTGACTGAGTGACCTGCTGGAAACGGTATGGCTCCTGATCCTATTCTGTGGACGGAGGCCGGACAGACCCGAATTGACTTTCCCACTCTACCAACTACCGATCCAAGGCCTCCTGAATTCGGTGGTTCGTTGTCCATGGTTCTGTCCGTGGTTCTACCCATGGAGCTGTTATAGGTAAAGTAATAGTTAGTCAGGATGGCCCTCTTCCCCCGTCCGATCCTGCGGCTGGTGATGGAACCACGATCCTGCCCGGCGGTTCGATTCGGGAACCGGGTCAGGTACGGAGTAGGTAGTACATCGCTTCTGAGGGGTCTCGGCTTCGCCTCTTTTTTTTTCTTTTCTTGGTTTCTTCTTCGCCTCGCTCCCCGGACCTGATTCGGCGAAATTATGAGGTCACTCCACCATCTGAAACCCTTTTTGTAGCTTGTCAATCGTCGGGCGCTTATGCGATCCCGTCCGGGCTTTGGAACGGTCCAGGTCACGTTGTGCCTAGTTGGCTGCCCCTGTCGTGTCGTAGTCCGATCCCTCGGTGGATTCGGCTGCACGATGGAAGTAGTAAGGTCACCGGTTCTTGCTGTAGGTTGTATGTACAATGAGCGGCGACTGGGACGGAGAGCATGTCAACTATTTATGGGTATGGGATGAGCCCTGCTTCTGCTGGGTGGTCGTTGCCTTGCGTAGGCACACGGGTCGGATTTCCCGTGCTGGGGATTTTCTGCTTGCGCGACGCGAGTGACTGGGAAAAGTACGAGGATAACCTAAAGCATCCTGGAGTTGCAGTCGTCAAGACCGACATCCATGCAGAAAAGGCTTGGAGGGGGCTGCTGATTGGAGGGCTGGGATCCCAAACAGCATCGGGCAGCAGGTGCAGCAGTCGCTGCAGATGCCGTGACTGGATGCAGGGGCTAAAACAAGGCGGTGGGTGGAGGGCGGTGGGCTGGTAACATTCTGGTCCTGCTTCAAGCCATGTGAAATTCTGTAACAACCCTGGTGTTTTAACCCTCCGTGAATGGAGCATTCGGTACCAGGGGATGATTTGGATCAACCCTGCCGAAATGGGAGACCAGACTGGGGGATATAATCTCATGATGCTGCTTCTGTGGCTGTTGCCCTGAAGGATGATATCGTCTCCTCCTGAACGGTCCTATCTCGCCCGTCGCCAAAAATACCAGGCGAGCCGGCCCTTTGAAATTCGAAAAAGGAAAAAAAAGAGGCGGCCAGCCCCACGGAGAAAGTCAGGAACAGCCGGTGCCAAAACAGTCCAGCGCCAACTACTGACCCGCTAGCCGCTTTGGGCTTCCCCCATCCATCTCCTGACCGTCGCGCTCGCTCGCTTTCTCCTCTGCCTCCTCCACCCGTTTGTCGTCTCTTCTTCCTTTCCCTCCTTCTTCTTCCCTTTCCTCCCCTCTCACCGACCATCTTCCTATCTTTCTTTCCTTCCCCTTCCCCCCCCCCATTCACTCTTTTTTGTTTCCCCACCCCCCTTCCATTCTTTCTTTTCAACTATATTCGCTCGCTTCAGTCGATCGTTTCACTCTTTCACGATCCATCCAATATCTCTCTGTCTTCGCTTACTTCAGGACGGTGATCCAATTCGGCCCCCTTCGTCATTGAACCATTGTCCCGAACTTGTGCCAACTTCCGATCTATCAACACATACAGACAGCCCTATCCCGGTTGCGAAGATAAAGGATCATATTTACCCCCCAAGCTGCCTAGGTCAGCTATTTATATTCTTCCAACATTTTGACTATCCTCCTATCCGACGCTTCTGCGACGCGCTCATCTCCGCCTGCGCTTTGTTGTCTGGATTCTCGGCCCTCCACCAGATCCAGCTCAAGCGCTTCCATTCTTTTGATATCACCCGTATTCTCTGGCGCTTGACGCTGCTTCAGAGGACCGGACTCCCCTCCTCTTTGACTGTCGACCGGATCGTCACCAACACGCTCCCTTTTCCACCGGAGCATCTCCTTCCTCCCCGAACTTGGTCGTATCTCTTTTCTACCCCGTACCATTCAACGCAATCCCTGCAAACATGTCTTCGATAGACACTCCTGACCCCTCGACTACGTCGAACTCTTCTATCATAAACGCCCCTACCATGACCTCGTCTTCGTCGACTACATCGAGCCCGTCTCCGGCCATGTCCAACACCGCGGCTCCCTCTGCTTCAGCACGTCGACCTCAGCGGAAGAGCACCCTGACCCAACAGCAGAAGAACAACAAGCGGCAGCGGGCAACCCAAGATCAGCTAGTCACTCTCGAGGTCGAATTCAACAAAAACCCAACTCCTACGGCAGCCACGCGCGAACGAATCGCCCAAGAGATCAACATGACGGAACGGTCTGTCCAGATCTGGTTCCAAAACAGGTTGGTGGCTCCATACCATTCATCAACACCGCTAACTGTATGCCAGACGCGCAAAGATCAAGATGCTCGCCAAGAAGAGCATTGAAACCGGTGAAGGTTGCGACTCCATCCCCGAGTCAATGCGCCAATACTTGGCCATGCAGTTCGACCCCAGCAAGCCCGGCGCAAGAGACCCCTTTGGCCGCACAGGTGGATATGGAACCAATGGTGTTTATCCCCATGAGGCGGCTCCTTCTGGCAAAGTTGGTATGTTCAATTGCCCCTTTTTGATGTATCAATGGCTGACCATTCAGTCATCCATCACTTCACCTGTCGATCCTTGACTATCGGGAGCTGGCGACGCATTGGGCAGAACGCAATGGATCTGGTGGTGTTCTATTCCCCGGAGAAGGCCTGCATGACCTACTACATCAACAACGATTCGGCTGGATATAAGATCGAATACCCATTTGCCTACATCAAGAACATCACCCTGGAGTCGGGTGACCAGACTCCTCAGCCCAACGGCGCTCCCCCGCGACCCGGCGGTCTTGTCGTCGAATTGAACCGGCCCCCGTTGTTCTACATGGACTCGTCCAACTCTGGCGGGTTTTACCAGTGTGGCGACTTTACGGAGGATCAGCAAGCCAGCCAGATCATGGTCCACCATCTCGGCGGACACCCCAAGGTTCTCAGCGTGCAATTGGCTAAGCTCGTGTCACTGGAGTCCTTCCAGAACCGCCTTGCCTACAACAACTTTGCCATGAACCCGCCCATGTCGCCTCCGTTCATCCAACGCCCTGCGTCCCAACCCAATCAATTCGCTCCCACCTTCCTGAGCGTGTTCCCAGAGAGCCATCCTCATCTGAACATCCAGGCCATGCGCGGACACAAGCGTCAGAGGAGTCGTTCAGTTCCGGTAGCTGTGGACTTCTCTGCTATGCAGGCGCCTCTTGCCCATTACAATATGCCCCAACCCCCTGCTCAATTCAACCATGCGGATACGGGCATCTTTGCTCCGGTGCCTCAGTCGACCCATCCCTTGGCTGTGAACCTCCGGATAGATACCTCTGCTGCCTATGGGTTCGACCCGCGGACACATCCCATGTCGGCGACCACAACGGCCTCTCCATCTGACTTTGCCAGTCCCGGACTCTTCAGCACCGGCGCTGGTGGTGACTCGACCCCTGTTGCTACCAACATGGGTACCCCTTTCAATCTTCCCTTCGTCTCGCCCGCGGTTGATTCCACCGTGGCGCCTCAAGCAGCTTCTTATTCTAACATTAGTCATGCCGATCCCATGATTGCAAACCATTCTCCCCCGTTGTCAAACATCTCGCACACCCCCCAAGACATGTACAGCCTGGGCAACGAGCATCAGCCCGCGTACACGGATGACAGCATGTCCATGAACGGCATCTATCCCAAGCACAGCCTGAGCTTCGCGGTTCCCACTTCGATGGGTCTAGAGAGCAACACGTTCGATCTGCCCATGCAAACCATGTCTGGTCATACGTCTCCCGGTGTCCATGGCGACTTTCAGAGCTTGACCCTGGAG
>KV907496.1:1860263-1933180 GCA_001990825.1 Aspergillus carbonarius ITEM 5010
TACCCAAAAAAAAAAAAAAAAACCTCTCCCCAACAACCACCTATTCACCCACCCACAACCCTATACTCCCTCCCCCAATACTACCCAACATACCATAACACAGCTAACTAACTAACCTCCCCCCCTCTCCCAAACCAGGCCTCTGTCGTCGCCGCCACTGGCCCGACCCAACCTACTCCTCCTCCCCGATCACCTTACTCCCCCCCACCAACTCCCACACCTATACTCTATCCCCATCATCTCCCACCAGCAGCACATCATCTTCCTCCTCCTCCTCCACCACCACCACCAGCAGGAATACCTCCCCCCCGCACAAAATCCACGGCTACACATGTACCGTCCTCGTCAACAACCGCTCGTACCAAACCGACTCGGTCTGCGAGACCGAAACCCGGGCAAGAGAAAACGCCGCCATGCGCGCGTATCTCATTTGTCGGAATTTTTCGGTCAATGATGGTATGTATCCTGTGGGGGTGGATCATGGGGGGGTGGTGCAGGGCGTGCCGGTTGCTATTGGGGTGGGGAGGATGGGGTATCAGGATGGGGTGGGGATGGGGATGGGGATTGTTGGGTATGAGGGTGAAGATGGGGATGGGGATGGGAGTAGTGATGGGAGTGGAGGTGGAGGTGGAGGAGGGAGTTATTATGAGAGAGGACATGGAGGGAGGAGGGCGTTGGCGTTTGGGAGGTAGAGAGTGGGATGATGTGGATGGAAGGGAGGAACTTAAATAGATAGTGAAAAGTTTAGGGGTGGATTAGGGTATGGAATATTGGTGGTTTTATCTTTTTATTCCTTTTGATTTGTTGGTAAAAAGGTTCTGTTTCAGGGAGTAGTATGATGCTGGGGGAGGAGGGGAATTGTGTAGGTTGACACAGTTCATGTCGACGAGTGAATATCCGTGGATATTGGCGTGAAGTATAAAGCAAAGGTTTATGATATAAGGGGATATTTTTTTTTCTATATCGATCTTGTCAAGTCAATCCCATATGCACTACAGGGTATGTCGGCTGCTGACCGGTCGATTCCCTCCATCTCATCTATTCTGTCGAGCGAGGACACTCTCATCGCCGCCGAATTTATAAGAGCTGCCCTGGCTGTTCCAACCCTCTTCTCCTCCCAATCCTCCTCATATACAATGGGTTATCATTAGTCAGACATCTGAACAGGATGATTCGTCAAGTATGAAGGCTTACTTATGCCTCCAGTAAACACAAACTGCGACAATACAAATTGCTAAAGCCCCCAGCGATACATGACCATAGATTGGGTAGTGGAGCAAAGCAGACGACGATACTTCGGCCTCTGCATCCCGGCCATTACGTTCAGCACTCTCGATATCCAGAAGGATCTCATTGGCGACCATATATTGAGATGTCCAGCACTTGTATATAATGTCGCCATATTTCAAGCCCTCAGTAGGTGGAAAAATCCCGCGGTCATAGTTTTCTGCGATCACTTCCCAGTCTTCGTCATTGATTTCTTCGTAGGGTCGTGAGCCAACCACAATCTCGAATATAAGGCAGCCAAGAGCGAACACGTCTGTCTGGAACGATCGAGGTGAGTCTGGTGACTTTCGGTATCGATCCTCTTCTGCAATCACTGCAGGCGTATTGCCGATCCCAGAACCGGCGAAGTCGCAAAGTTTGATTGTTAGGTCATCCGCAACAAGAAAGTTGCGCGCACTTATATCGCCGTGTATAATAGAATGATGGTGAATGAATTGGATCGCGCTAACAGCGTTCCGTACCCATGTGTCCTTGGTCCGGTCGTCCAATTGAGCATGATTCTTCCGAATGTAATCACGAAGGTTCCCATGCTGCATGTATGGGAACTGAAGGCCACTGTCAGTTATGCCGAGGCATTCGAGAATATCCTTGTGGCCCGGAAGGGTTCCAAAAATTACTTTCTCCCTGTCAATGCATGCCAAAGAGAACGACTCTGCCTCTCTCATAGACTTAATAGTATCTTCACTGCATTTGCTCAAATCATGTCGAAGAGGACTTTTGAGAACTTTAGTATCGTTGCCAGAATCGCGACAAATGATGCCAGAGGAACCGAAGGCGACCATAGGCCGCTGAACTCCAGGAGGATAAAGAATGATTGGGTAGTTCATGATAGCATATAGGACTTGGTATTTGATATTTCTCAATCCAAAGAATGCGCGATGACATTGCATCCAGGGGCAGCTTCCCGCTTTATACGCCCATTGGGGAATTCTTATGTAATACTGAAAACGAACACCACCCTCAGCCCGTTTTGCTTTACCGACCAGAAGAGGCGCCCGGAGTCTTATCAGCGTGTGACTATCCGAGTCTTAGAATATGTATCTCAAAATAGTCAGAGAATTCTCACCCTGCACTCTGCACAGTCAAAAACCCTATTCGTACTGCTAGGATTATAAACCGTTCGCTTGATAATGCCACAATCGTCCTCAGAGCATGGATCGACTCTGGTGTCTGGCTTCACATGTTTGCATTTATATTTGACGTTCGTGATGTAGGCGGTACACATAATGAAGAAGGGGGTATTATGTAGTAATTTACTCTGGAGGATGATAGAAAGAAAAAGAAGAAAAATCAGATACGAGACGGTTTGGGGGTTTCTGGTGTTGAGATTCACTGGACATTTATAGCTTCAGTTTCCCTCTCACTCTACTCCGGCATGAACTTCGTACTATTTCAACAATTATTATTTTCTTTTTTGGTCTATTTCCGACAAATTTGCGCCATTTTTTGACATCTTTTCCCGTCTGGGTTGGAGCGGATCAGTAGGTTGGTGTACACACCAAAAACCCGATCGACCTTGTGAGAGGTAGGTTGAACTAGCATTGAAAGCTAAGTCAAGATAAGGCGTTCACGTAATTCACTTGAACTGGCAATGTTTTCTGATGAGGGTGATTCCGGATGTTTGCGCTAATTGACCCCTCTGTCCTATGTTACACTGACACGTCGCAGGGTGGGTATTTCGAAGGCATCCCGTGAGGTTCTTGGCTCTCTGCACTCTTCCAAGCTTCTGCCTGGCATTTTCGACTGATCTTGACATACGTTTGACTGATTATCCCCATACATTCACTTGCGTCTTCAACACTCAAACTACCACAGGCTACCATGCATTTGAAACGGCCCCTTTAACTCCCCAGGGCGCTCGTGCAAAGCTACAAGATACCTCCAAGGACATTCAGCGTCGCAATAGACTGAAGAATGCCGAAGCCAAACGCGTAAGCGAAGACAACGGGAATTCTATGGTGCAATTCTTTACACAGTCACCCTTGGAGTATCAGATATACTGCTTAACCTGCCAGTTAGGAGGGTACAGAAGGCGGAACAACTTCTACACCCTTGCCTTTACCGTCTTGCAAACCAATACTTTGGCATTGAAGCTGGCTGGGGTCAAGCGTTCAGCATTCATTCAACACCAGGCAGGTGCAAAATAGTGGTGCGAAGCACGTTGTTGGGGAAGGGGTTAAAACAGTGGCTCACTGCTTTGAGAGTGACGGGTGGAAATATAGCCATTTATGGCCTCAGTAGCTGTCATTTTCAGCGTCGATTTCACAGCTTCTCAGTCTAGTTGTACACTTGTAAGCTGAGGACCTGTGGACTTCCTGTTGCATTAGGTTTGCTGTTTTTAGCATAGTTACTCCTGATATACTATACTACTATCTATTACTATTGTTCAGCTCCTCTGAGTATATAAAGAGTCGTCCTCACTGCTCTGACCCTTCCCCACAAACAGCTACTAGGTCTCCCATGTCGGTATAGGTATAGTCTCCCAGCCCTTTGTACCTTCTTCTCGATGAGCAACAATGACCTGCAATCCTTGTCGCCCACAGAAGCCATCATGGCTCGTATTTCGCTCACGAAACTGAAATGAACTACCTCCGTTTTGGTCGCGAACAAAGACAGTATCATTAACAGTGTGCCCGGAAACTTCCTCTCGCCGAGGGTTAAACCAAGGCAAACCAATCATATGATTCACAATGTTATGGATTATGGAGAAGAGCTTTTCAAACCGCCGCGTGACCCACAGCCATGATAGAGTGTGTGGGTCATACGCCACTCGCACGAAAGGGTTCATATATATCCCCGTCTCCGTTCTCTCATCTGCAGGATGCTGCGGGGATTGAATATCTGTATGAATTAAGCAGCATTCCGACGCATCCCAAAACAAGTTAATATCGTGCAAAGCACGGAAGCGAGCTGGAAGATTCTTCCCTGATACTTCCGGGCTTATTCTGGTGGTCCCCTGGAAAAATCGTGCATCGAATGCTACCATCCCCCCCCCAGCAACTGCGAACCGGTACGGCATCTTTCCCGGCCAGAACATCTCTTCGGCTTTGTCCACTGCCAGAGTCCGAAAACCAAGGAAAGAAAGGCACGCCTAAACTGTAGCCTTCTGAATCACGTGTACCGTAGGTGTCGTAGAACTTGAAAGGATTGATAAAATCGACGGCGCAAGCAGCTCGGTATTGCGCTAACCCGTTGTCATCGACGTTGGTGGAAAATAGAAGCTGCAACGCATCCATAGGATCAAAAGCCACGTCATTCAAGTAGAGAAGCTTGTCAAAATGCATCCCAGGCTCGTCCAGCGGTTGGAGCGCACGATTGCGGGTCTCAGCCAAGTACGCAATCCGCTTGATGCGCTGGTTCCCATCTGGGATGACAACTTTCGGAAGCCCATTCAGATCTAAATGGTCCTCATACACGATAGACTTGTTGCACGTAACCTGCTCTGCCAGATTTTGCAAAGCCGTTTTGCCCTCCTTCCCGCTGTCATTTTCGTATATGCTAAGGAACGTATTGTCTTCGCCCAGCAGACTAATCAGCTGGAGGACACTAGCGCCCCAATGCCCTCGTGCAAGTTCTCCGCTGGGATCATACAAGCTAGCGGCAATAAAGACCTTCTCATTGCGCAGATTTCCACGGCCCAATAGGCTCGACTGCGATACCGTATCGCGGAGCGACGAGTAATGAGGCGGGAGTCGCGTGTATGAGGGGTTGAATGTAGATGTGAGGACAGCAAGGACCAGGACAATGCACAGGACGGTGAGGACATAATAGGGCAGTTGCAACAGAAAGCTTCGACAGTGGGAAGGGTGCGCTGAGGCCGGGGTCAAGGGCCTATAAGATCTGCGACGGCGATATCTGATGTATGAAAAGAGCCGCGGGAGGAAGTACAGCTTTTGTAAACATTGTTCGAGCAGTGATTGCTTTCTCATTTGGACACCAGCCTCAAATAAGTCATGGCTCTCTTCGGATACAGTAGAAAGTTGACTGTTCGGAGTAGTATAGTCGGAGAGCAGATGTGCAGCAGACATGATAAAGCATTAACTTGAATGCGTGTTAGATCAACCGTATAGCAGGTTTTTCTGGTAGAAGAACCTAGATAGCTACTAGGAAAGAGATGCTTTTAACGGGATCGAGGAACTGCATCCTGAGGAATTTCGATGGTGCCGTGCTTTAAAAGAGGTTGATCAAGCAACTAAGAACTTGCCACCTACTCGACAGGATTTATATATGATTTCTCTTCGGCAATTTGTGCTGAACACAACACTTCTTCGTGAAGCGCGTTGGCGCTGAGCAACTCTACAGAGTAGGGGAGGTTTCTTTCCAGAGCCTCTGCTTCTGATTGGCTCCTCTCATTTTCTTTAACGTAACCTGAACGTTATCGCTTCTCAATGTCTTGTGGTCGCCCGCAAACCACGAACTACTAGTAGGTACCACTAGTCACTTGCTGTATTGTGAATGCTGCTACGTTAGTGAGGGGAAAGTGAGACAAGGTCAACCCACAATTTAGCTTGCAATCCCACGAGTTTGATTCTTTGTCTTCCAGGTATATAGCTCATATCCCCAGTTTTACCGGAGATACACGCAAAGAGGGTCCTTGGGCAATCTAGTTTGCCCCAGAATTGGGGGCGGCGCAGACAGGCTGCAATTCCATCATGAGCCAATTGCAAAGCTCAACTGGCCGATTATCCAGCGGGACTGACAAAGCCTTGGCTAAATGATTGGAGGAGATTCGCAAATTCTACTACTGGAGATATACTAATATAACTGTGACTCAACATGATCGACGCAGGATTTTATCCTTGTCACTCATATTATCACAATATGCCCAAGTCCCAGCCTTGCCATGGAGGATAAGCAAGTTCCGGAGCACGTCTTTCCGGCACTAGATAATAGAGGTTCGACAATCTGACTTTTATCTGTACCCCTATTTCCTTAGTTCCCCATCAATACGTATCATTCAAAGCTCTACAATCGGCCTAGCGCCCTGACTTAATCTTGGCAACTCCACTTCCCACTAGCCCCAAAGAGAAAGTTAGCATTCGCTTTGATTTTACTGTATTTGTGTATGCTTCACCTCTGCGAGTTGCTGAACCCGTTACTCCAGCTAGAGGCTTTTTATATCCTTTGTCTGGCTGCCGTGATTCAACATACGTACGGTGTTTCAGCAAATATCTTTGATTGATACCGACATGATCACGTGAATCAAGCAGAGAAACGGCTTTCGTAGTGTTGCGGTACGCAAGGTGGTGAGGCAGGCGCGTAAACAGATGAGCTCCCCATCCCTTGCAACTTGATTTCGCCTACCTTAACGCAGTTTGAGGGAGTTGAAATCAATGGCATCCATCATGCAAGGTTTAAAGAACAACATTCGCCGAATGCGACTGTCTTCCAGAAAATGCTCTACCGTTGCGCACATCATCCATGGGAAAACCCTGATTAAGAAACCTTACCACATTACAAGGCGGCACATTACTATCCAGTAAGAATTGGTGATGTGTACCACACCAGATACGAAGTCGCGGGAAAGCTCGGATATGGGGCATCTTCAACCAGCTAGCTCTGCCGAGATCTCCAGGGCACTCCTAGAAGAACTCTGACGAGTGGTGAATCAAGAGCGAATAAATACACCGTTCTGAAGGTGTCGACCTGCTTGCCAGATTATCCCACTGCGACAGATCGAGAGTTGAGAGTCTACAAGCACTTAGCTAAAGTCGATTCTTCGCATCCCGGTCAGTTATTGATCCGCGACCTGTATGATTCATTCGACCTCGAGGGTCCGGGGGGAACACACCGGTGCCTTGTTCTGCAGCCCATGAATATGACACTACTCGACATGATGAGAATAAATCCGAGGCCCTTTGATCTACCTCTGCTGAAAATGACCGTCAAGCGACTTCTACTAGCACTTGATTTCCTGCACGCGGAGGCTGGGGTTACCCACACTGGTAGAATCTTATGCTCTGTGAACGTCGGATTTGGAACTGACAGCCACTAGATCTGAAGACCGACAATCTGATGCTCAGCCTAGACGATAGCACCATGCTGGCGGACTTTGCGACTGCAGAATCCAAAATCCCAAGTCCTCGGAAGTTGATTGACCAGTCGCGTATTATTTACTGCAGTCGAAAGTTTTGGAGGCCCACAGGAGGCAGAAATTACGGTCTTCCAGTCCTATGTGACTTGGGTGAGGCAAGGATTGGCAAAAGGCAGGAATCAGGACCTTTCGTCCAAGCACATATATCGAGCGCCGGAGGTAATTTTTGAAATGCCTTGGGGCAGCGCTATTGATATCTGGAATCTTGCATGTCTTGTGAGTCAGGTGCTGCCAGTTCTTCGTGTTACTGCCATGCTTTGCTGATGATTGATTAGATCTGGGATCTGTTCGAAGGGCAGCATCTGTTTGGAGATATCTTCGACTCTAGAGGTGGCCATGATCCGTTCAGGCATCTGGCGCGTATGGTAGCCTTGGCTGGACCACCGCCGACCGAATTCGTACGGCGTAGTGAGACGACGGAGCAGTGCTTTGACTAGAGCGGTTGGGATCCGTTTCCATTACACACCCTTTCTTATTGGCTCCTAGACTGACATGGTTGCAGGTGACTGGATTGCTCATCATAAAGCGCCAGTGCCCTCTGTTTCACTTGGGGCCCTGGAAAAGCGGCTAGTGGCCAGGAGAAAGAACTATTTTTGGCATTCATGCGGTCGATGTTGAAATGGATGCCGGAGGAACGCAAAACAGCCAAACAGCTTCTTGAACATCCGTTCTTGTTCTAATCACCAGGGGATCCTTCCAAGTGTCAGACATTATTGACAGGACATATTTTTACCTCCCTGCCCAAAGGATAGTGATAAAACACAACCATGTCGCGCACTGTCCTAACCAGGACTCTTGCTCTTCCCAGATCTAGCGATCCGATTATCTCTCCACTCTCGGCCCCTTGCCGTCATGTCTACAATCATATATACCACCTTATCTCCTACATTGGAAAGTGCTCGCTGAGCAATTTTAAATCCCAGACTATACAACGTTCACTGACACCTATCGTAACAACCATAAGGAATAAGTGGATCTCCTGCATCTACAATCAAATCTTACACCAATTATTTCCGAGCCCTCAAATCAAATACGCCAGCATCAAAGAAAACCGAGCTCCATCTGTCCCACAAAGACCGGACCGATACCAAGAAGTAATTCTTCTTCGAACTTTTGATAAGAAATGAAACAACTAAAAACAAAGCGTCGGAAGTTCATTGCACTGAATATGTTTATTTCGCCGTTACAAGCCATTGGTCAGCATTTATTGTGGAGTAGGATGTCACCTCTGCTATTGGCCTGTGTGTAGTAGCTGGGGGATCGGCGCTGCCACGTATCCATCCTTTACACACCAGTCCGATGGAGATAGGTAGGCAGCCACCACCGGACAGTCAGCCCGATCAGGCTAATCGAATATGATCTGGCTGGAGTTGACGGATCATCCCGAACGCGAATCTCCAAACCTCCGAGTTTGGACTAAGGGTTGTGCTCTTCGACTCTTGTCGCTCCTCCATTCAGTATTACAAATATCAAGTCAACATGCGTCTGATCTGCACAACTCGAACCTCTCATCCTTTCCAACTGAGGGAAATACTCGAGAGAGATCCTCCGCCTTACGCAATTCTATCGCACCGATGGGGCAACGATGAAATAACGTTCCAAGACATGTGCAATGAGAACAGCAACAAAACACACACTACGGGCTATAAGAAAATGCGTCGTTTCGTAGAAAGAGCCGCCCAAGATGGGTATGATTATGCCTGGATCGACACCTGTTGTATCAACAAGGAGAGCAGCGCCGAGTTGTCCGAAGCAATCAACTCAATGTTCCGTTGGTATCAGCTTGCAAAAAGGTGCTATGCCTACTTGAATGATGTCCCTCCCAACGACGACCCAGAACAGCTTAATGAAGACATGGCAAAAAGCCAGTGGTTCAAACGGGGCTGGACTCTTCAAGAACTCATTGCCCCCTCGGATCTGGTCTTCCTGGCCAATGACTGGACTGATATCGCCTCCAAAGACATGCTGGCCCCTCTGATACAGCAATGGACTCGCATAGACCAAAGGGTTCTACGGGACTTGTCACACCTCCATGAATACAGCATTGCCAGCCGGATGTCATGGGCGTCTGAGAGAGAATCGACAAGGATCGAGGATGTAGCGTATTGTCTGATGGGGATTTTTAATGTCAATATGCCTCTCCTATACGGGGAAGGCGAGAGAGCCTTCATCCGGCTGCAGGAAGAAATCATCAAAGAATCCGACGATCAAACCATTTTTGCTTGGAGGAGGACCAAAAGGGTTGATAATCGGTTTTTTGAACCGGTAGGCTTGCTTGCCCAGTCACCAGCTGACTTCAGATATTCGGGCAAGATGGTTCAGTTCCATTACTTGAAAGAGAGCGCCCCTTTTTCCATAACCAACCGAGGGGTAAGACTCGCTCTGCCTCTATGCCTCGCAAATCCAGGATTTGGAGACCGATTACCCCACGAAGTGGATGATCCGGCCGAGGCCATTTTCTTTCGGTGGGATGGTTTGTCGGGCTATGTCACATTGGTTCTGCAAGTTCGTGACCTTTCCATGCATTATGCAAGGATCGTGGGTGTTCCCCTGGTCATGAGTTCAGATGGCTCTGGCCAATACGCGCGGGTCGGTACTTCCTTGAACATGACAGTAGGCTTGTCCCAAGTACATCAATCCTTCGATGACCGCGCGTTGAAGACTGTATATGTGGCCAAAAGCTTCGTGAGGGGTGCAAGCACATTGAGGCAAAGGGTACCTGGCCGACCACAAATATTCCGACATACCGATGCCCTAAACCCACATCTTTACCCCGAAAACGCCCCCGATAGGCCGATCATTGACATCAACAAGAGTTTAATCCTGTGCTTTGATGGAAAGTTCACGCCTGAATCTTCGGGAATGAGATCCAATGTCGATAAGATCAGGCAGATGCTCGATAACTCTGGCGGCGCCCAACTTTGCTACTATTCAAAAGCAGATCGAGGACCCCAAAGTAGGATGATCAGAAGCTATAAGGTCGGTCAGTCGTACAATCCGTATCCAACATACCACGTTCATGGAAAACTAACGTGCGTTTCACTCCAGTGGCTGTCTGAGAACTACAGCTTGGGAGACAAGATCTTCATTTTCGGCTTCTGCACTGGCGCAGAAATTGCGCATGAGTTCGCTCGAATGATCGAATACGTTGGCATACCGTTTTGGGAATATAATGATATCAACATGCTCCTTGAGATTGCATGGTCTGTCTACCAGACTTGGAATACTACTTTGAATTCTGATGAAGGTGATGATGGATCAAATTATTGGTACATGGTGGACTTTCGCGAACGGCGCTGTAGGCCAGCGGATCGAGTCAAATTCTTGGGACTGTATGACACAACTGACACTGTACTCTGGCCGGGACAAGGCGGTCGATCCATGGCACATATGATCCGCCATGCCATATCCATGGATGAGAAACAGCCTACATTGCGTCCCATCCGGATGAAGGATAGACGCAACCCTATGGACATTGATAGAAAAGATGACCAGGACATTCAGGATGTTTTTTTCCCAGGCGGTCATGCTGTGAGTTTTATCCTGCCTTCGTCCAGGCTGCACGTGCTGTTCTAATCTTTCTCCTGCAGGATATTGGCGGAATTACTCCATTCCAGTCCACCGGAGAGTTGAGTCTCAGTCACATTCCCCTCGCCTGGATGGTCAATGAGGCCATCCAATCAGGCCTGCGTTTCGACGATCTCAAGTTGAGGGAGGAGTTTCAGTTGACTAAACAACCCGATAAAGGATCCTTCGAAACACTTGAATTATGTCAGTTATTGAAACTCGCCTCGATCCAGAGCCCTATCCATGACAAGTGGACCCTCGGGGAGGAGTCTTTATCTTCGAATGTCGGCTACAAAATTGGGAAATGGTCATCTGCCTCTTCAATACACTCTCAGTATGCTTATCCTAGACTGGGCAAGCTGTCGTTGAAAAGTGACCACCCACGACGAATAAACTCATTTGACTTGGTAAACCTCTCAGTGGTCTTCAGAATGCGGGAGCATCAAAGGGACTATCGACCACAGAACTTCCAATACCATGAGGAGACTTGGAGAGGATTGGACAGTGCTTTGGGTTCTCTAGTGTCTTTCCAAGCCCGTGGTTGGCATTTCCAACGGCGCAACGGTGATTCTATCTTAAGTGAATTCGGCAAAGCTAGCAACCATTAGAAATACAATGGCTTTGGTTCTGTGACCTATGATCCTCTTCGCTGCAAATAATAACTGCAAGCAGTATGAAATCCTCGATAGTGTATTCTTCAACACATCTCAGCCTTTAGGCATGGGAGACCTATTGAGGGAAAATACCCCATCATCTTGTATTTCCATCCATTCCCCGTGTATCATATTAGAGGATACATCTCTGCACATAATCACTGAGATATAGACGTACCCCCTGTGTCGGTGAAACCAGTGAATCGTTCTATTTAGCGAGACCTACCTGCTGGATTTCACTGATTCTCCGTTTTGTAGCGGCGCAGACTGCCTGACATACTGGTAGGTGGAGATTGCAGGAGGTAACTACCGCCCTTTAGACGGCAAACGTCGTTCTTCTATGTCTGAGGTAATCCAGGAACAAACCCTATATAAGGCGTGACCCCGTCTGCGTGGTTTCTACTCTATCCATGCCCCTGGGCCTCTCAGCCAACTCAATAAACACAGCTTCAGAGTTCTGAAAGCGTTATGATCACTTTCTAAAGCATCGTTCTTGTCAGATCATCTGTTTCTAAACTTCAAGCCCCACTCTCTGCAACACACAGATAAAAGAATGCGTTGAGCACGCATCCACTGACTTCAGCAGCTACACAATACACTCCAAATACACTTTTCTCTGGGGCATCTCCGGTCGTCGAAAGAAAGAACACACGCGCTCCTATACCAAGCTTTTGGACACCTTGAACCTGACAAACATGCCATCGACTCTAACGTTCGCTGCAGTGTGGTACAATCTTCAGTGAGAATATATATGCCTTTCACTGTCTGGGTACGGCTGAATCTGCTATGTTTGCTTTGGAGACGCCTCTCTTGGTGCAGAGAACGGTCTTTATGTCCAAGCTACTTTTCGCTCAATACCGATGCGGAGTCAGTCTATCTCCCATTCATTATCTTCCGTACCAGAGAGAAACAATTGAGGTTGTTGCTCACTTTTAGCTCATAAAATGTTCCCTTCTGTCTTGTTTGTCACAAAGAGCAAACATTTGAGGATATATAATGCTCAATCAATATCTCAAACATATCTTCGTTTTTTAGACCATCTCCTCGATGAAGCTACAAGGGGTGGTGCTGGTTACTTGCCTTATTCGGTTTCTCAACCCCCGAAACAATCAGCAAGCCTGGTTGGAATTGATTGAAATCTTCAAGCAAGACTTCAGACGCTTAGAAATCAACTGGGAGATGATTCGAATGGCTTTCATTCTAAGCTTTCTATAAGTCTTTCAAGTCCTGGTCGAGGAATCACTCAAACGGACTGACTTCTCGCACTGCACGGATTACTATCTCAGAGGGAGGATCTACTCATTCCTAGTATCAAATGGCTCGGTGAAAATAAGTCCGCTACTAATAAACGACTCTCGAGGACGATCAGCAGCAGTCCATTGGCGCCAGAGACACAGGTTTGAACGTTTGAGCCAGGCGATAGTACAAGCATTGACTATCTTTCACCTTTGCTGCCGAACTATCGGTGAAGAATGGTATCTGTGGAATTATGACCACTAGATTAGGGGGGCAACAAGGAGAAAAAGGCACGAGAGAATGCGAAAGCGAGGTTATCCTCTGGTTCTTAACCATTGGCTTTTCCTTATCCACTGTGTTAGTGGCTTGCTTCCTTCCTCTCTGAATCCAGCCGATGATCTACTGAAATTATCTTTCAACAAGTCACCTCGGGCAGTGTGTTGCAGCTGCCATTGTCCAAATTTATCGGATCACCGCATCTGGGACTAACACAGATCTTATCAGGAGGCCGATTACAAGAGGATTCATTAGGTGGTTGATATCAAAAGCATCATTTTCCGTCTTCCGTCCGGAATATATCCATCTGGCCAGCAGTCGCTGGTTCAGACCACCACTTCAGCATGAGATTTACTGGCTCTACCCAGGCCCCCGGCAATTTAGTCACATCCTGCTAGCTGATATTTCCGATATGTTCCAACCCACCCACCATGTTTAACTACAACGAAAATGCCCATCCAGCAGACTACCCAGCACAGCCCAATCAAGGTCATTTGCATTTCAGCCACATCTAGCACTCACCTTGGGTTACATTCCAATGAACACTACACTTCCCCGATCCAATGGGAGAAGAAAAACCCCGTCAAAACACACACCACTCTATAGCAGAGCCATGCACAAGTCTGAGAAAAAGAAGACGGCCCGGAAGTCTCGGTTCATACCTCATTCACCTGCCTATCTAAAGAAACCAGCCACCTATCCACAACCACGCCCTCCTACCCGAGTCAAAAGCAGCGAGCACCGCCCGAAATCATCCTCTCCAGCACGATCATAAAGACCACCCATGGCTACCGAATACAACCCTACAACCCTACAACCCTACAGCCCTACAGCCCTACTATGCATACATACTATACCGAAGAAAGAAACCTACCTAACAAACAAAATGCCTATACCATCACCCGAGATATTCTTCCCACGACAGTCCGACTCGACTCATCCCACCTAAGATCCATCAAACCCACAGTCAAAGCCTACCTTACTTACCCGTCCGTCCCCCCTCTCCCCGCGGTCGTTAATGAGAAGAGGAAAAGTAAGCAACATATGCGGGACCTCAACCTTACATACATACATACATTACATACATACACACGTACCACCATCACAAAACACCGATTCCTCCCCCTCTCATCCTTTCCTTCCCCCCCCCCTTTTCCAAATTCATTACTCCTCAGTAAACAAACAACACAACAACACCCCCTAGCCAAGGCAGCTCATATCCACAAAACCTACCACCTAACCCTTCCCAATTCCATCAGATCAAATAACCTCACTTCCAAGACGGCGTAGTATATGAAACCCCCTTCCCCCTCCCAATATAGATGGGACGGATCCGATCCAGTCAAATCTGATTCATCCCTCATCCTTCATCTCATATTATCTATGTCTATATTCTAATAGCCTACAAACCCACCTCCTGTTGTACGTGCCTATGACATAACATCTACACAGACTTATTAGGGCTTCCACTCATGATGTCACGGCCAGGGCAAAGTAATGACCTGAAAAAGGGCCGTAGGGGTTGTTCATCGGTCAGATGGGGGTTTGGGGTGAAGTTGGCGCAGTGCGTTTTGTTGGGTTGGCGTCTTTATTGGGTGGGGTCGTGGTTCATGATAAAAGAATGTGGAAGAGGTATAAGGTATTATGGGATTTGGAGAGGTTGTGGGATTGCTGTCGGGTGGTTATTTGATGCTTGAGGTGGTGTTTGGGGGGTTGAATACGAGAAGGGAAAGGGGAAGGATGGTCAGGCTTTATGGGGTTAGTATTTCCATGGGTTGGGTTTTATCTGCGGGTTACAGACTAGGAGTATATCAGCATCGGTGGGTTCTCTGTAAGATTGTAAACAGCTAGAGCACAATAGGACAGCTGCGCGATGGTTACTATGCTAGTGGTATGGACTACGGTTCTCAATTTCATACAGCATTAGTCATGATTCAGTCACGTATATGTGCATTAAAGGGTACGGAGTACAGTAGGCAGACTACAATGCGAGTCGCATCTGCTCATCCGAGGTATACAACCACGCTCGGATGTCCTCTGCCCGCCGCGTATACGCCTCTCCAGACATACCAACACTTTCCCCCGCTTCCATCGTAGTATTTCCCTCGCGATAGAGAAACAGCAATGACAGCAGATTATCGCGCCACTTCTGCACCCTGACCCGACGTGTCTTCCACATCACCCCTAAGCAGGTCACGGCGCTGAAACTCCACACGACTAGAGGCAAGCTCAACCACTACCAGTAGATCTGGACCTTGGTCACGCTCACCATGGTGCGTCCCACGGAGACATTGGGGGAGGTATGTTGAAACGCCTGGTCGCGGAACGACTTGGTGATGGCGTCGGCCGTGTTTTCCATCGCGCAGCGGAGTCTGTCGTCATTGAGACCAGACCTTCGGGCATCGAAGGATATGTTGAATCGTTGACCGGATTGATTGCATGCCGAGGGTGTCATTCCAGCTCGGTGCGAGCGAGTATGGTAAGGTCCCATTCGAGGGGCCGGCCTGGATCGACTCCGCGAGGATCGTCTCCTGGTAGACGGACCCGTTTACGGATGCTTGAACGCTCCGAACGATGGGTTGGAGGGTACATTCCGTTGCAACGTAGGTGCGATTTTTGAGGACGGCAGAGGCCACTTCTGCTGCAGGCACGGTGTTGGCCTCTGATGCTATGAGGAACTGAATCACTGGAAATGTGGAGTTGGTGTAGACGAGAGGCGTGAAGCCTGTGTATGTGTTGGTTTCAACTTTCATGGCGATGGCTTGAGTTTTCTGGTCGGTGCTGTACCAGACCATTGTTCCATTTAGGGGTAGGGATACCGTGCAGTTAAGGTACTGGATGCAAACGATGTTGGTAAAATTCCGCTTCTCGCATTGGGACTTCAGGTGAGTGGAGACATTGGAACAGTAGGCGCGCATCGCGAGTAGGGCGGTCGGATCCCACGTGCAATTTCCAGAGAAGCAAGTGTACTGTGGAACTCTCCACGACTTGGACTGGTCTGAACTGAACAGCAAGTTGTATACATTGGCCTTGACCGTAGCATCAACGTAGTAATCTGCCCTGTCAGAATGATGTGGCCGTGCAGAGGGAGGAGAACGAACATCCATAACCAGCTATTCTTGGGCCACGGCTATAGAAGTGGGAGTTTTTTGCCAGAAAGGCCACCTGCGATGCATCCTCGACGTCGGTGGGATAATAATGTACTAGGTTCTGGATGAACGGGTCGAACCCAAGAGCTAGCAGCACTGCCAGGCCATCAAACGCCGCGAAATGACTATATCATTAGCCATGCCCGGTAGGAAGAATAGTATGCCAGACTCACCGGACCCGCATCATCCAGAGCAGCTCCACATTGCCATAAAACCCTCGACTTGCTTTATCAAATGTCGTGAGGTCCGACAGCGGGCGTGTCCGCTCCGCAAACCAGACCCATTTGAGCTGCGGCAAACCCTGACTGACGGAGAAGATGATGCATCCTTTCCCCACAAGGCTCGGCCAGGAGAGAATGGTGTTCAGGGAGATATACCTCCATGTGGGCTGTTTCTAGCCATCGTACATCGGCAGGATGATGATGATGATGGCGATCAACATCGCTGCTGCTAATATCAGCCCGGATATCTCCAACACCCACCAGTCTTCGATGCACGAGGTCTCCTCAGCGTCACTGGGTTTTATTCCCATCATGCTTCAAGTCCTGGATACTATCTTGGGCACTGTCACTCTCGTACGACGATGTAACGGAGGGAGCAACCGGTGCTGGTTCTTGTGCTTGTTCAGGCCGTAGCTCTGCACTCTCCGATGGCGTCAACAACTCCGATTGTACATCCTCTGGGGGTGAATGCTGCTCCTGACCAGCCATGTTTGACTGCTGGATGGAAAAGTCGAAACATGTTGGATTCGAATCCGAAGGGGCACAAACCTGCCCTCGAGTCTCGACTGCAAACATGTCAATTATTGCTTCCTACTTCCACTTCCGTCCTAGCTTGGTTGCATTAAAATCAATGAGACACCAAACACTAATTAAATTGGAACGATGATGTCCTGTCCACGAAGATTATTACCTGACAGCACACAGTGCATACACATACTGGTTACAATACACATGGAACGTATCACCAGGCAGTGACCAAAGATGATTAATCAGTTTGAGTACTGACATGCATTACGGTTTATGCCGGAATGCACCGGCCCCGGAAAGGGCAAGCCGAGGGGCCCGGGGAATGGGGCCTCCACAGACCCCCGAGTCCACTCAGGGGCGGCCCCTCCCCGGCCTCCCTTCGCTTCCGGGAGCTCCGGATCCTACTCGACTCTTATCCACTGCGCTTCTGGTATCTGTTCTAACACTTCGCCTTTTGTCCATATCTAATATCGGATGCAAATATATACACTGCAAAGAGTGACTAGACCATCTGGGGTATCCACTTAACGCTAGAACGCTCAAAATCAACAAAGCAGACACGGATTTCCTTCATCTCACTTCAAGTGCCCCTTCCGGATCGCTCCAAATCCCTTCGAAAACAACTCGTGAACCTCGACGGACCGGCGCGGGGTCTTTGGCACCTCCTCATCCTCCGGCATCGAGTTCGCTCCATACCCGCCCAGTTCCACGTCTTCAGTTTCGACCGGACCCGCCGCCTTGGGATTGGTCATCATCACCCGTGGCCGAGCAAGAAGCTCCCGAATTTGTCGCTCGCGCGCTTCCATCTCCTCCTCGCGGGCCAGCTCGAAGCTGGATTTCTTCTTGCCGTGATCCCAGCCTTGTTGCAGCTCCGAAGCCGCGGCTTCTTCAAACCGCTTCCGGATGTCCAAATCGTGCTCGTACTCCTGGAAAACATCCACGTCCGTGGGGAAGAGCAGCGCCCGCACAGCATTCACGGTCATTTCGAATACAATCACCGCCACTATGGTGACGAACAAAGCCGCCCAGAACGCGAGGTCGTGTCCGGATGCGAAGATAAAGTTGCCAAGGACGTGGTAGATGCCGTCGCCGGAGCTGAAATTGTACCGAGCATCCAGGATCAGGTTCCACAAGAACCAGCCACCCACCGAAATCACCCACACAATCAAGCACAAATACGTCTTATTATGCACTTCTAGGACCTGCAGCTTGGTGTTGATAACGATGACACAGGCCGTGAACGAGAGGAGACCGGCGGAGAAGATGTCGCTTCCCGTGTGAGTGAACAGAACATTCTCAAACAGCCCGAACATGCAAAAATAAATCATCATCGCCTCGCAGGCAGCCATGAACGTCCAGCCCAGATACAGGCGGATGTTAAACCCGCCATGGCGCTGGCCTTTGGTGTACAACTCCGGAACAGCCAGGAGAGTGGATGCAGAAAGATCTTTGGTGAAGATTCCGAGGAAGATGACCGCCAGAGAAGTGAACAGGGTGTTGAACATACTTAAACTCCACGACTCGTACAGACTGGTGCCAGTGTACCCGTTCCAGCGCTGGTAGAGGGCCTGGGTCAGGTAGAACAGCATTTCCTTCCAGAACGTCCCGAGCGTGTACTTGCACGCCCGAATATAGTTCCACCGGCCGTGGACAAGGAGCAGCTTGAGCAAGAACCTGAACTGGGCAATTGAATAGTCCGAGATCCGAGCCGCCTGCAATCCCTCCTTACCGGTAATGCCAATGCCAACGTGAGCTTCCTGGATCATAGCAATATCATTCGCGCCATCGCCGATCGCAAGGGTAACGCTACCCTTGACTTGTCTACGGATCGACTTGACCAGGAACGCCTTTTGTTTGGGGCTAGCGCGGCAGCAAATGACCGAGTCAACAAGAACTGCCAATCTGAAGAATTGCGCCTCCAAGATTTCATCCGACTCGATCATCGATAACGTTTGTCCGTCGACCACGACAACCGAATGAGCCACAGTACCCTTGGTGATGTCGGCGGTCAACTTGACGATCGACTGCTCGACCTCGCCAGTCTCTTGATCCAGAATGACAAGCGTCGAGTAGTCTTTCACCAGACGGCAGGAGTGCCCGATATTGATGGCTGTCTCTCGCTTGTCGCCAGTCAGCATCCACATTTTCATGTTGGCACGTCGAAGTTTGTCGATCGCCTCGGGGACGCCGTGCTGTAACTTGTCTTCGATGGCCGTCGCGCCAGTTAGCTCCAGCTGTTGCTCGATCTGCTCCCCGACCTGTTCGATTTTCTCCTGTCGGTCGACCAGACTAGTGGAAGCCTCGCGGTAAGCGGCCTTCCAGCTATTATATGTGGCGTCGTCAAGGAAGCGGTGCCCGTACAGGAGCGTCCGCAATCCCTCCGTTGCAAAGTCATTCAGATGCTGGAAGCACCGCTCGAACACGGCAGTTTCGTTGACAACCAAAGCCTCCTCGACAAGGTCTTCCTCTTCATTGTCATGAACCGAGCTGCCCGAGTCCGACCAGGTACTTGAAGCGCGTCCCAGCTGAGCTGAGGGGCGGGGGCTGTAGTATTCGGGGTCGTCTCCTCGCGTCAGCATGCCACCATCTGTCTCTCGGTCACGGAGCCAAACATCGATGCTCTCCCTCAGGGCTGACACATGATCGCCCGTAACGCTGGACCGCCGACGGGCCATGCTAGGACGACCAAAGCTGGTCCGAAGCCCACTATCCTTTCGATTGTGATACTCGCTGTTCCGTCGCACGACCTGGGCAGCCTCGGCCGCTTTTCGTTTGCTAACGCGCCTCTCAATCTCCACGGCCTTCTCTTGAGCGAGCGCGGCCCGTTTCAGCAGGCGCATCAGAATGCTATCAGCGCCCTTGCAGAACACGCAAATGCGCTGATCAGGCATCCGCACGACAACCGACATCCGTTTACGGGCGCTCGAGAATTCAATCACGTCCATGATCTCATAGACCTCATCGCAGGGCCCATCGTCGGGGCCGTTGGGATAGGTGCGGATAGTCAACGTGTTGGGTTGCCGGTCGCGAACGATGTATCCAAGCTCCTGGGCAGCCATGACCAGCGCCAACTCATCAGGCGATGCGGCCTGGAAGGAAACATTGCCAGCGTCATCGTCTTCAGGAATACAAGTGTGGCACAGCGCTAGCGCTAGGATAAACATCTTGGCTTTGCGAGCAAAGACGGTATATGGTTTGCGCTGGATATACTTGAGCATATCAGTGGTACGGTTGTTGCGCATTGAAGCGCCACGTCCTTGCAGTTCGTTTGTCATGGACATCGACGTCCTGGGAGGTGGTCTTCGCGCCTCCGAGACATTGGACTTGCGGCTAAGCGCCTTCTTTCCTTTCACGTTGCGCTTCTTGTGAATCAACTTCGTCTGGTCGCCGGCCTTGGCAGCCTCTTCGACCAGATCAAAGTCATGGTACCACGCGGTGCCAGCCACGCTCATCTTTCGGAAGCGCATCGAATTATTCGTCAAGGTACCGGTCTTGTCGGAGAAGATGTAGCTGACTTGGCCTAGCTCCTCATTGATAGTCGAAGTACGAGCCTCGATTGGAGTGTCGGTCTCTGGGTCATACATGTCGATGTCAGAATTCATCAAGAGCATCTGGGCGACCTTGACGATTTCCATACTCACATAGAGTGAGATGGGAATCATCGTGTTGAACATGATCAGAAATGAAGTGAAGATAGGCCCGATGGCCACACTCGCCTGCGAGAGATACCACGAGTTGGGCTCGACCTGCTGATGGAACCAGAACTTATAGGCAAGAGTACAGGATACCGCCAGTATGACGACGAGGAGCACAATCAGCATGACGACTCGATTGACCTTGGCCTGGAGGGAGGGCGACTTGATCCGAGGATTCTTGTTCGCATTCATCCGAATTTTGCACTCCTCGCCAGTATAGATGACCATACCATATGCACATTCGGTATTGCGCAAGATACTTCCACGGTACACAATCTCGTTGTTGGTCAATGGCAGCTTCTCATCCTCGGCAATAGTCACATTTCCGTCGAATTTATAAAGGTCCATGTTAGGGTCCTCGACAGCGAAATGGAGGGCGTTGCTGCAGATTCCTTCCACGGTCCCACACACCTTGGCCACAGGCTGAGAAGGTTGCTTGTTTTTGAGGTTTGTCTCGCCGTCCAAAGCCATGGTCTCAATGTATGCGATGCCATTGGGCCCATCCGCGTGCAGCAAGACCATATCTGCCGGCACAGGCTGATCACGCTCCAATCTGATGACATCGCCAACCTTGATATCCTTCCACTTCACCGGGGCCCAATCCTGCTCACTTGATACGGACAAGCTATCACTGGGGGCCGTCTGAGTAAACATTCCGGCACCAGGACGTAGGACAAACGCAAATCGGTTATTTTCTTCCTTATCTAAGCGGTAGCGACGCCAGTCATCGAAGCCCTCTTTGCCCATCGAGATAGCGACAAAGATCAACAGCGGGACAAGGGTGGTATATGAACCGGTGGTACTCAGCCCCGGGATCATCTGTAGGATTGCAACAATAAGAAAATAGAAATTGGCCAGCTTCGTAAACTGCGCAAACAGCTGGCGGGGGAAAAAGCTCCAGAAGCTGTAACGACTGGATCGGATGGAGTTTCCAACATAGGGGGTTCCCGTCCTCTCATCAACAAGATCTTCGGAACGGGTAGCGTCAAGGTCAATATGACGACCGTCTTTGCTAGGGGGGATTTCTTTGATGCGAAGGATGGTCTTGCGAGCGGACTCGAGCACACTCTCCAGACGCAGCTTCAGCGTGGCGATTGCTGCCCTTCGCTGGAGCCATTTCTCATATGAGATACTTGTGGAGAGATGTTTCCTATCCTTGAGGTTCTCCGACGGCTCAGAGTAATATGTGGTCGAAATGTCCAGGTTGGTATCGGATGCGGATCTCTGTGTCACCAGCACCTCTTGCTTCTCATCTTCGGTCGACTGGCGCGGCACATCTGCCGACTTCCTGGCGGGAAGTTCCGCGGGAAGATCTTCGGCGGTTTCTTCACGTTGTGGGCTAACACTCTGAGCTGGACCCAGTTCAATCGCACCCGGAGACGTAACAGCTGACTCGATGTTCTTTGCGAAGATTGTCCGTCGGAGCGAGTATCCACGATGACGTGACCGCGAGCGGCCAACAGATTCCGGACTTTGCGGGGAAGGAGGGGATAATGCGGAATGCGGAGACAAGGGCGAGGTTGCACCCTGACCTGGGGACCTGCCCGATGGAGGAACCTGCAGTTGTGCGATATTGGTGTTGATTGTCAAACCCCTCGACCCAGGGCGTTGATTCCCGTTAGGACTGGCGACTTCCGCCGCGGATGGGCGCTCCAAGTCGGTTGAAAAGCGGACATGGTGCTGTTGCGACGGCCTCCGACCGGCATCGGACAGGGCTCGAGATGGAGACAAGGACGGTCGGATGGGCGCAGCACCGCCTTGAGCGGGGTTGATATCCAAGGACTGACTTCTTGGTAGTGTTGGAGGGGAACTCTGAGTCGACAATCCCTCCCCTGTCGTATATTGTTCCTCCGACGTGCGTTCCTGGCCGTGTCTGGACTCGGATACATCGTCGGGTTGGGACATGGCGAACTGACAAACGCCCTCGATGTTGTCACCACAAAGCCCGTTGTACCTCCCAGCAGTTCGCTTCAAGTGTTTGAGAGTCGGGGAACGCGATCGAACGATGTATCGGTCGTAGTCGTGGGGCCAAAATGAACGAAGCCCTCACTCATCCTTAAACCAGCCAGACCATAAACGACGAACCGCTTATGCCAGCATATATCAGGCACCGACTGCGAACCACCAGGCGTACGGCACAGCGACTCGACTCGCGCGGGGGTATCGAAAGGACAGGGTAGTCGCAGGTATAGGAGGCGAAGCGTAGGCAAAGCAGGCGAATGCGACGAGCGCTCGAAGGTTGAAACAAGCAGAAACGACTGTGGGGAAGCAAGTTCCACAATGAATTAAACAGGGTGATGCTGCGCAGAAACACAACCCTCGAGGAATGGTTGCAGAGGGTAAAGAGGGGAAAAGGCCACGCGGAGAAGAGAATAATACGGGGAAAGACACGAGAGAGAGACTTCTTTTTCCGCAGGCGGCGAGGGGAGCAACCCAAACAGCAGGGGAATACGAATAAGACCGGAAGCGGTAAGCGGAACGACCGCCACTGAAAGCAAAAAGGGAATTTAATTAATTTAACCGCACTAGGGCCGTGGGATGCAAGCAGCGGAAAGAAAAGGAGACAAGAATATATTAACTGGACTCCGTATCTGTATCTGGGGTCTTCTAGATAGGTAGAGACTAGACCAGCACCAAAGGGGCGAAAGGCAGGAAAGAAAAAGGAAAACGAATGGAAGGAAGGCGAAGGCACGACAACTTGGGAAAAACCAGGCAGAGGGGTCTCGATTGAAGACAGAAAAGACCCGGATGGGGATTGCGGAGGCACCTTAATTCGTGGCGGGCCAGTCATCGGTCTCCGTCGGGACGAACGTGGCTTGGGGGGCCACGCAAACACCTCAGGCTCTGGGGGGACGTTGCGTCTTCCAGCTGCACTGCCTCGGACAGGGTCTGGTACACTGGGCAGTGGCAAATATGTCATGGTACTGCCTTGTAGTATTCAACTTGGTTATAATTAGTAGACTCCACTCATAAAGTTAATACCTTACCACCTCCATGGTCCATACTAGAACTGAACTGAACTGTCATTCTGCAAGTTACCTGATAAGAATACAGCAGCACACACACAAGGAAAGTGAAAGGTGGCGCGGGCGCATCATTAGGCCACCCTTTTCTAAACACTACGTAGCATCACCGATCACCCCTCAACATCACACATCTTGGAATGTCTTACATACTATTTAAAATCATCTATCATATTCCAAAAACGCTATTAAAAATAGATTCTCATAGTGATAACATCTCCCTAAGGGACATATTCTATTCTATCTACAACGCCCATAAACCAAACACACTGCAATAGGACACAACCAACCTCACCCAACGTACCATACACACAATACATATTAAAACTCCCCAGGCAGCCATTTTCCATCCCCGAGGACTAGGTACTAGAAATCCCCCCCCTCCCCGATAGGGCTAGGTATTTACTATGCTAGGATTCCAGGCATCTGTCAAAGAAAAACCTAAAGCCAAAGTTTACTAAGCCCTGGTAAGTGTTGTCGCAACCTACCTGGTAGAAATCCTACAGCAAACGAGCCAATCACATACCACCTAAATACACCCGACAGTACTAGTTGGGCGGGCATGACAGAAACCTCCGGGTCAGACAGGAACAGACTTTAGCAGTCAGCAATTTTGACTTTTGGTTTACTGTGTATTACAGTATGGGGTGAGTTGCCACGACCAGTCTTACGTATTTATGTCGGTGGGTGGTTGGGACGGACCGTGGTTGGGGTGTATTTGTTTTGGTTTGGTATGTACTCCGTAATAAGGTTGTGTTGAATACTTTCTATAGATGAGTGGAAGTCCTATCTAGAGTAAAAGAGATACTGGATTACAGGAGAATTATGTAGATAATAGGTGAGATTAGGGGGGGGGATGGGGAGATAAGGAATGGACGAAGGTAGGTAGATAGCAATGATTAAGGAGGTAGGTAGGGGCTTAGTTGAACCCACGTGAAAGTAAATAGTAGATAGTGCAGGTGGTGTGATAGCGATAGGAATGGTGGGATTTGGGAGGGGGATTGTTCCGCCACGCATCTGCAGTGGGTTGGTTGAGTCTGTGCGCGTTTGGGGGAGAGGGATATGTCTTTTGACGTATGGAGTACCTACTAAGACGGTATAAGATTCCATTGGAATCTAGTCTTTCTATTATTTGGGTCTAACTTGGCACTGCTTATCTTGTATATTGTCCAAGGTGGGGTTACTGCTCAATGACTACCCAGTGATACTAAGTCCTAACCATCCAGATTCTATCGAAACAAATCTAATGCCAATACCGATAAGTCCCCGAAATGCCCTTCCAGCCCTCATCCAAAGCCTGCACCACCTCCTCCGGCAACGGACCCTTTTCCAAATCCCGCAAATTACTCTCCAACTGATCCGAGCTCGACGCCCCAATAATCAACGCATCCCGAAACTCCCTCCCCAGGGCACTATGATGCACCATCCAACGCAACCCACATTCACTCTCCGTAAGGCCATACTTCCCCGCCACCGGCCGAAGCAACTCAATCGCATCATAAGACCTCTCCGTCAAATACCGCGTATGATACGTCAAGTTACTCTTCACCCTCGGATCAAACCTCAACCCAACCTCATACTCCTCCGTCGTCTGATTCCGCCGATACCGCGAGGTCAAGAACCCCGCCGCCAACGGCTGGAACGCATAAAGCCCAATCCCATAATGCCGCAGACAGGGAAGAAGTTCCGCCTCAATCGACCGCTGATACGCATTGTATATCCCCTGGTACGTAGTTGGCTTGATGTATCCGTTGTGGTCACAGATCTCGCAGATCCGAGCCACTTCCCATGCTTGGAAATTCGAGATGCCAAAGCGCCGGAAGTGACCGTCCCGGAAGAGTCGGTCGACTTCGGCGAGGGTTTCTTCGAGGGGAGTTTGTCTATCGGGGCCGTGGAGGTAGAACATGTCGATGCCGGTTTCTTGGGCGTTAAGTGCGTCGAGACTCGTTAGCAGGCCGGCACGGATGTCGCTCGCGCTGTGTGTCCATGTCTCGGGTGTGAGCCACTTCATGTCCCGTCGTTGGGTCGGGTATAGCTTTGTGGCCATTACTAGCCCGCGTTCGTGCCAGTGGGCGTCGGCGAGGTACTGTTCTGTTGAACCGGCGCCGTAGACGCGGGCAGTGTCGATCTCGTTATGTCCGTGGCGCTGGAATACGTCCAGCATGGCGTTGGCCTCGGCAGGGGTGCTGATTCGAACGTGCGCTGTGCCTGTGGTGGTTGTCTTTGTTAGCTTCGGATTGTTTGGTCCCAGTTAGGTGAGGGCAGTACCTGGCTTGCCAATGGTCATTGATCCAAAGACAATGGGGAGGGGAGTTGTGGTCGCCATGTTTGTGGGGGAGTTGTAGTGCTCGATAGGATGCAACTTCGACAGTTTGTGTTTGAGAGCACCTGCTGTGGAAATCAGAGGAATGTAGTTATTGGCGGGGGGGATATCCTCTGCCTTTTGATGGCTGGATTATAGTAGTGCATTGAACAAGACCGGAGTATGATTTCCACCATGTAAGCCACTTGCATGACGTGAGCCAATGAGCGATCAGTCCCCATCTGGCTCTGCGGGTGTCAGCATTTAGTCTCGGGTGGCCCTTGATGAACCATCAATTCAGTGGACCGGTTTTAGGTTTTACCCTGTTGGGACTAGTGAAGGGTCCGTCATCTTCTATGTACAATGTAGTGTAGCTGTGCAAGACACGGTCTTTTCTCGGTTAATCTATATCTGAAACCTTTGATACAGTATCGGCTATCATGCGGACTACTTATATACAAGGCAGCACTTATCTCACCCCCAAACTCCAGCGCTAACAGACTCAACATGCTTAGTTCCAACTAATCACCCCCTCGTAACGCATCTTTCCACTCTGCAGTCGATCCAACATGTTTAGTTCCAGCTAATCACCCCCCGGTAACGCATCTTTCCGCTCTGCAGTCGATCCACAGCTTCAGTGACCCCTTCAAGAGTCATAGGATACCGTTCCACGATGGACGAAATCTTGTGACGAGCAGCAAAGTCAATCATTTTATTCCTACCACCGTTAGCTTTCAACACATTCCCAAAGCAACCGGAGCAGCACATACTGGGGAAAGCGACTCGAGACACAACTTCCGACAATTCTGTGTCCTGCACCCACAGTGGGCATGTATGGAGCGGTCAAGTCACCCGAGTCCACGGACAAGGGAATGATGCTTGCATTGCGGGCCAAGACCGGATAGAACAGACCCAAGTTGAATTTGGCAGAGGTAGTGATAAGAAGTCTGTCAATGGGCTTGGTGACACCGAGGTTCGCATAGTCGGAGACGCCCTTGGTGGCGTAGAACTCATTGGCTCCGAGGCTCAGGGCTTCCTCGCGCTTATCTTCAGTCGACGAGAAGACCACCACGTCGCATCCCATCTTGGCCGCGAATTGGATGGCGAGGTGACCCAGGCCACCGATGCCAACAATCCCAACCCGTTCGTAGGTCTTGCATTGCTCGACTAAGGGGACCCACACCGTGCCACCGCCGCCTTCACCATGTGAGTTTTGTGTTTCACCTCTACTATGTAAGACGAGAATGTTAGGCTAGACTTACACATCAAGGGGGCCGCATCGGCAGAAGAAATGCTGTCGGGGACCTTGAACAGCCACTGCTCTTTTCTCACAGCATGACTGCAGATCGAGCCCTGGGTGTCATAACCCTCCACGCCATACATCTTGGCACTGGAACAATAAGCATCTCTTCCAGTCAGGCACATGTCGCACGCATCGCAGGTGGAATAGATCGGTCCCCATCCGACCCGATCACCGACTTTCAACTGGGAACAGGCCGAGCCAATCCGTTCGACAATGCCGACACCTGTGATGGTTAGCGAAAGGGGTGGCCGGATGGGAGGAGACTATCACCTTCGTGTCCAAGCACCAGCGGCACTTTCAGGAAGTGCAGATCGCTTCCGCAGAGACCACTGTCGGTTACTTTGACTAGGACTTCATCGGGCTTGATGTCGGGGAGTTCAGCAGTAGTCTGGACTATCTTTCCGGAAGAAGAGCCACGAAACTGGGTGGCTTGAACCATGGTGTCGCTGAATCGGGAGTTTCTTTCCTAAAGATCAATGCTGGAAGACTGAGACTGGAGGTGAGCACAGAATGCAGCTAGGAACCGTGCCGGCTTTATAGCTGCAGGGTTGCATATCCGAGGCAAGTCTTATCAGCAGCTCACGCTCATTTCAATCATGACCGCATCGGCAGATGTCATACACCTGAAACCATTGCTGAATCTGGGTAATTGTCTCTCCAATGATAATTCAGATATTTTCATGTTCGCTGGGAACTAGTAGAGAGGGCACAGAATCATGCATCAGCTTGCACGGACATTGTCTTAAAGCCGTGTCAGCACTTGGTCGATGGCAGACCCACCAGGAGAAGCTTGTCAGCAACGGGGATTAGCGACGGGCCACTCGTCATCTCATGGAGTTGATGCTTCCTGGTGGCCATTGTACAGACATCATATTCTAGTATCCTCTGGATCACTTCATTCAGTTTGGTTTGGGTGCGCCAAGTTCAAATCGGACTATCCTGCCCTGTAAGAAAGGATGACGAAACCACTATTGGTGGAAGATCCCCATCAGCCAGTGAGATTTCGACCAGCCACTCCTTTCTCTACAATATAAATTCGACCACTCTTCCCATAAGGCATCCCACATGCAAGGCAACCCACCCATCTTCACTCGACCCCCTCCCGCCCCAAAAACTCCCTCAACCCCGTCAACTTCTCCCTCTCCTCCACCCCCTCCACCTCCATCCTCACCACCTCCGCCTCTTCCTCCTCCCCCAGTCCAAAATACCCAAACTCCTCAATAAACCTCAGCATTTCGATGAGCCTATCCGCAAAAACCGGCGACAGGCCCTCCGTAAACCCCTCCCTCTCCACCACCCTATACTCAACCTCCTCTTCCTCCTTCCCCTCCCCCAACACCTCCCCCATCACCCTCGCAACCTCCTCATACGACCAGATCTCCACCGCCGCCTTCACCACTCTCCCCACCCACTTCTCCGGCTCCCTCAACGCTCCACCCAAAAACCTCCCCGTATCCCGACTCGGATCAATCACCGGTAACCTCGTCCCGGGCCCAACCACACTCCCCAACACCAACCCCCCCCCCTCCTCTCCCATTCTCTTCACCCTCATATTCCCCTTGAAATTCTGCAGAAACCACCCCGGCAAATAAAACACACTCTTAATCGGCAACCCCCGAATATACTCCTCCACTTCCGCCTTGGCATCAAAGTACTCCACCCGGGTATACTTCCCGTGACTGATTCTAGATACATGCGGAAGCGTACTGAAGATGATATATTCCGTACCGCAAGCGACGGCCGCGTCAGCGATGGCTTTCCCCTGGGCGATTTCGGTTTGTTTGGCGTTCGGGGCGGAGAATTCCGGGAGGGTCATGGCGAAGACCATGTAGGAGTTGGCGAGGGCGCGGAGGAGCGAGGCCGGGTTGTTGGCGTCGGCGGGGATGATTTCTATGCCGTTGCATTGGAGGGCTTGGGCGGAGGGATGGGACGGGGTGCGAGTGATGGCTCGGATGTGGTAGGTGGTGGAGAGGTGAGGGTCGTGGAGGATGGATTGGATGACGGAGCCGCCTTGTTGGCCGGTGGCGCCGAAGATGACGATGGTTTTCTTCATGGTTTTGTAGTAAGTAGTTATGAACTAAGTGATGTTTGGTGGTGGAGGGGAGGTAGTAGAAGATGGGTAGAGGGGTTCTGCGTTAGTATCTATATCTTCTATACTACTATACTATATAATGATACTAAGTAGTAGTACTACTGAAGGGCTGCACTCAGTAAGTCGGATTTGATTATTCAAAGCCCGACGGAGGCTGACTGAATATCCCGACCCGACTCTTAACCCCGAGTCGATGCAAATTACTGAATGTGTCATCCGTTGGGAGAAAGACACAACTTAGTATCTTTCTTCCTTCCTTTGACACTCCCGAGATAGTTCATTGACTGCTCCACTGAACCATGGAATTCTATACTACCCTGCAACGGTTAGCATTGTCTCCAATGCGGGGCCGTGATGCCATCCATCCAAGTACTACTACTACTAGTACTCCGTACTTGGAATCAAAAAAAACCCAACTATATAATCGAATCCTCCACGAGACACCTACCTATTCCCTACATTCCCAAAATGCCTATACGGACTCACCTCCCCATTCTCTAATTTAAACAAATACGCAATCATGCCACCCCCAGACCCAGCCCCAGCCCCAGACTCAGAACCCATACGAGTCCCACATGTATTACTCCTCGGCGGCAACGGACGAGTCGCCCGCGCCATGACCAAACTCCTGAAAGCCCAATCCTGGAAAGTCACCAGCGTAGTCCGGAACCCACAACAACAAAAAGACCATCTCCTACGGTTAGGAGCACACGAAGTCATCCATCACGATCTAGGAAACCCTCATACCGTAGAAGATGCATCTCATCTGATCGAGAAATATCAACCCAGTTGCGTGGTCTTTGCAGCAGTGGATGAGTTGGTAGAGAAGGGGGTGGATTCTATTGAGGGGGAGGAGGATGTGGAGCGTATATTGAAGGGGACGTTGTTGAAGGCATGATGTATGTTGGTCATTTCAAGTCCGAAGAATGGGGACTTTGGAATTAGTTCAGTTGGAGATGAGACCTGTCGACGTCTTCCACTTGCTCCGGGTACCTATACGGACCTGGCTTGAATATGGTCAGCCAAAGAGACGTGGCGCAATGCTTCTGATATAAAATTAGAACTCGTTGAATTGAATCGGTTAGACGTGGTAAACTCTCCGGGGTCTACGTAGTAAATTCTTCTGGACTCTCTATGGTATATTTTGTCGAGGAGGACAAATCCCATCGCAGAGCTGCGAGAGTAGGGTGGACTTCATACAACGCCTTCTAAGCCGCAATACGGAACTTTATGGATGTTGGACGCCTGGGCTGGCCGGTGGAGGCAGTGCTCTTACTCAGTGCTGCCTCCCATTGGTTGACATGAAGTAACAGCGGCTAGAAGATGATGACGTCACTGTGGGCAAAACTGCGGCGGTTGTTAATCCCTACGGCGTTACCGAGAAAGATGGTATTCATAGCTCAATTTGACTTTACGGATAATAGCCACCTAACCGGGTCTACCAGCGCCCTTGACCTCATCTGGCCAGTCTCAGTTCACCTGCGCACTAAAATATGCTAGTAACGTCATGGGAAAGCAATCATTAAACAGGAAATAATCAATCTCCACTATCAAGCTATTCCGCTAGAACTTCCCCCGGCGTGGTCTAGTACCTGGGCGGCGCTGGGGGTGCTCCATAGGGAGAATAACCCCGCGTCGCTCCCGCAGAAGACTGTCCGTAACCGGGCTGGTTGGGATGAGGCGAGGCAGCGCCATATCCACCGTAGGGCTGTCCATAACCAGGTGCTGGTCCCTGGCCTTGACCCTGACTGGGGGAGTATGGTGCCTGGTTGTATCCCTGACCATATCCCTGACCGTAGCCCTGGCCGGAGCCATACGATCCTTGCTGGGGCTGACCATAGCTGGGAGCAGGGCCCTGGTTGTAATAGCCGCCCTGGCCATAGGAACCGTACTGGTTGCCTCCACGGGGGGCTCCGCCAGGAGGTCCGGCCGGAGGTCCAGACGGCGGAGGTCCAGACGGGGGAGCTCCAGCCGCAGCATTTCTGCCAGCAGCCTTTTCGTCTTTGGTGTCGTATGAGGAATCAATGGCACCGAGCATCAATTTCGCGCACTAATGTAATCTGTTAGAAACTATTGTAGCTGCTAGCCACCGCTGTAAACTTACCCAGAGCTCCCGAGTCAGGTATACCGGTGGTACAGCGCGAGACATTTCGTCTTGCTCAACCTCAAAGTCTGTTGGTCATGTCAGCGAACCTGCTGCGTGGCCGATCAACTCTAGGATGACACTTACTGGAAGTGCAATCAATCAACGATCCAATTCTCGGATCTTCGTCGAGCGAGGCGAGGAAATCCCGGGCCTTGGTGTCATTGCCCACCTGCGAGAACTGGAACGAAACGGCACCCTGTCCATACTGAGTCCTGGAGACCTCGCCCACAGCATAGCCGATCGAGCTGGAGACGCTGTCCAGAGGCTCTCCGGCCGGCTGTCCATCTGTAATGGTGATGATCAGGACTGGCTTCTGCAGCCGACCCGCCCGGGCTGGGCCCACAACCATAGGGTCGAGAACCTTGCTGCGGAGGCTGGTACCCAGCGGAGTAAGGCCCTGGAAGCGAACACGGGAAACGAGCCGGCCAACATCATCTGCGTTGCGGATTCCGTCTCCTTGTTCAGCGTTGTTCATGAACCGCACCGAAATGCCGTCGTCGTCAAATGTAGACGCAGCAGCGGCAACAATCTCAATGATTTGTTTCAGCTGTTCCTTCCTAACACCGCGTTCCTCAAATTCGATAGAGCCACTGTCGTCCACATAGAGAATGACATCGAAAAGAGACAGCTTCATAATATCCATAGCCACTTCTTGGGGCACGCGGAGTTCGTTCATAAGTTTGTTAACCTTCGCTGGCGCCTCGTTGGCAAGCGCCTGTACCAATCCATCAAGCCGCCCCGGAGGCCAAAAGCTTTGCAATCCTTTCTCCTGGATGGTACCGATCAAGAGCTGTCTGTAGGCGGCGATCTGCTGTTCCGTTGCACGGGCAGCGGGAGGCGCACCCCCAGGGCCGCCATACGGCGCTCCCGGTCCTCCAGCTGGCGGGCCCTGCTGCGGAGGGCGACCCGGACCGCCAGGATAAGGGGCATTTTGAGGAGGGTAGGACGGTCCCTAGAATATGAATCGAGTCAGCCATTAGTGCCACTATTATGGAAATGCCACAGTAGAACAGGATTGTATATAGTTCAAAAACAAGTGTAACAGTTGGGATATAGTATGTACTTGAGAGAATTGCTGCGGAGGATATTGTTGCCCAGACGCCCCATAGGGCTGAGCTTGTGGCGGGGGAGGTGGCGGACGACCATAGCCTTGCTGCGATTGCCCATGCTGTCCGGACGGGGGCTCCCTTGTCCCATAGAGAGATTGCTGAGAATAGCCCTGCTGCGGCGGTGCCTGAGATCCGTATGGCGACGGTGAGTAAGTTTGGGGAGCCGGGGATTGTGATGTGTAACCGGGCGCAGGAGAATAAGACTGAGGAGCTGGAGATTGCGACGCATAACCGGGTCCAGGATAAGGTGATTGAGAACCAGGATATCCCGACTGGGGAGCCGAATAGGCTGACTGCGGGCCTGGAGATGGCGAGGGGACAGGCTTATTAGGAGGGACCGAAGGGGGCGCGTACGCCTGGTACTGTTGCTGCGGCGAGGTGGGATATGGAGACTGTTGGGCCGAACCAGGACGTAGCTGAGGCGGATAGCCGGATTGGTTATAATAAGGTCGCGACATGGTTGACGGATGGATGGCGTCCAGATCACCGGTAAAGGAGCGGGGAGGGCAAGAAATAGGAAAGGAGGAGTGTGACACGGGCGCGTAAAAATAAGTTGGAGGGGCAAAAGGGGGGGGGCAGGTGGAGAGGGAGTTAATCCCTGCTCTCTTTCATTCGAGGAGAGAATCTCACGATGGAGGGCGAGGGTGACCCAGCAGCAATGAGGGGAAGAGCGCGGCGCAAACAAAAGGGAAACAAGGGATTCAAGGGTAGGAACTGAGTCATCGAAACCAAAAAAACAAGTCTAGCTTACCGTGGCAGCGGATGGCGCAGGGGAGCCTTGGTAAGCCTGATACTGTGGGTGCTGTTGTTGCTGTTGCTGGGAGTGAAGAGCTGCGTCAGCCTTGGGAATTAAAACGAAAAATGGGTAAAGCCAGTTGTGAAGGAAATTGGAGGTGAGGGGCGGGAGGAGGTCACTAAGGATTAGGCTCGCTCTGTAGGCTGTAGGGCGGACTCACCAATCCACCAGGACCAGGACCGGCACCACCTCCAGGCTGCAGTGCAGAAGGAGGACCACCGGCATAGCCTGTCGGAGGGGCTCCGTCATAGGTGCCCGGCCTGTTCGTGCTCATGTTGGCCGGCGGGTTCTGGCTGTTGGCGATCTTGGATGCAAACTAAAGGGGACGTGCAGGATGCAGCAGTTAGTCGATGCAGAGTTCACTAGATTTGATTTGTCTGAGAGATAGAGACTCGATATCGCGCCGCAACAGAAAAAAGAGCCTGCTTGGGTGAAGCGGGGCAGGTACGCGGGGCACTGAAGGCCAAAACAAAACAGACAGAGGGTGAAGAACAGGGGGAGAACTTACGCCCATCGTTCAACGACGCTGATGTTTAACTGGATAGGAAGTGAGTGAGGAACAGATAGTCAAGAGTCAGCTGGAAGGGAGGATGATGAAGATGGCGTCAGAAGGAGGGCCGGAGTGGAAAGAACTATGGAGTCGTGCCACTATAAAAGATCCAACAATCTCGATCAAACAGCTCAACGCCCGACCGGGACTAGTTCGAGCACGGGATGACGACGGGCTGAGGGCGGGTCCTCCACACGACCCACGCTGATACGAACACGATGGAAAGGTTGAGGATGACTAGCGAAACCGATATATAGGCATACGCTTGTCCTCGGATTTGATCTACCATATTGGGATCTTCCACCAACTGAGGATATACACGAAGCTACTATCCACCCTCAATGGCAGCTCAGCCACACATCATATTTCCTGGCAACGATCTATACAGGAGAAGAACCCCGGTCCTTTCCGAAAAGTCAGACCAAGCAGGATTAGGTACAGGTACCCAATCAACCAGTCCTAGAGCATCCTGGGGCTTCCGTAGGGCTGGTTCCATCCATGATCCTTCCAGCCGCCAGAATCAGGCTGAAAGAGGTCTGCTCTGCGGCAAGGCGGTATCAACCTTCCGACCCCGCCTGACAGGAAAGACCACCGGGAGCTGCACATGATCTGATATGACTGCAGACTGACCTCACAGCCCACCCAACAGACTCGTCATGTTCATTGCAGCTGACACCAGGCTGTTAACTTTCAGGGATAGGATCTTCGCGGGGGTTGGGCGCTGCCTTGATCGTGCCTCTGCATGCAGTCATCAGGTTTAAGGTTGGACCTTGGAGGGTCTGCCGAATCAAAGGGGAGGCTTCGATCAGTCATCGTCTGTGGGACGCAAACATGATGCACGGATCATGCAGGCCATCTCCAGCTAGACAAGCTGACCATCTGGCAGAGTCAGGATCGACAGGGTCCTAGTAGACTAGTATACTTCAGGAATCACATCAGAAAGCTTCTAGAGTACTCCGCACAGATAAGCATAAAAAAAAAATAAAAACAGGCAAAGTTGCAACGAAAGGTAAAATCCCACCAAAGCCACTGATGTCATGCAAGCCAGCCAGAATGCAGAAAAGCTTCAAAACACCCATGACAACCATAGAGACAACTCCGGTGACACCAAATTACCTAGTACTCACCTTGGAAAAAAGCGCCCTTTGTCACTGGTTCTCATTGTTTCTGCACCTCACTTCCCGTTGGTGTTGCTGAACGCCATTCTGACGACCTACATTGTAGTAGTAACGTGGGTTCCAGCCCGGTCACACCGTCGGTATCGTTACCCCTTGCACATGCATCCATCCCAGCTGCCTTGTTGCTAACCCCTTCCAGAACCCTCACCTCATTCCTCGAACACCCCGGACGATGTTCTTTTCTTCACCTCCGCTCGATCTCCGAAGCCTATTCTTCTTCTTCTTCCCCCCAGCTGATTGAGTCCATCAACATCTATTACTACCAACAAGTACGTACATCACGCTCATCTCCCAACCAAACAAACTCATCCTCACCACCCAGAAACACCCCCCCAACAAAGCCCAAGCCAATACTATGACCCAAACCCAACCCCAAACCCTCCTCCGGGTGGGAATCCTCACCGCAGACGAAGGTGCCAAAGCCATCCAAACCATCTACCTGCCAGCCCTACATGCCCTCCCAGCCTTCTTCCAAGTGAAAGCCATCTACGATGGATCAAAGCAGCCCCAGTCCTACGAGAACAACAACCACTGCAACATCAAAGCCAACAACGTCTGCAACGAGACCAACAACACCACCACCACTACCAAATCCCTAACCCCCCACGCCATCCTCACCGACCCAACCATCACCCTCATCCTTAACTTCATGCCCAACGAATACCACGAAACCTACACCACGGCCGCCCTCGCCGCCGGCAAACACGTCATGGTCGAAACCCCACTAAGCCTGAGCATCCCAAGCGCAAGACGCATCCTCGAGGCCGAGAAACGTTCCCCCAACGGAGCCAAAGTCTTCGTCGCTTGCGCTCGTCGCTACGCACCCAGCATCCAATCCGTCTTCCTCCGTGAAGTAGCCAGTCTAGACCGGATCTACTACGCACGGTGTAGAAACATCGCAGGTCCCAGCACCGCCCATACAGCCACTGCACCCAGGAAGAAAGTCTGGAGCGAGGTGAGCGATCACCACTACCACTATCATCAAATCAACAAGGAGAATAAGGAACCAACCCGTCCCCAACTTCTCCATTCCCTCCTCGATGAAGTCTTCCAAGGCCAAGATCTAACCAAAGAGCGTATCGCGCTCTGCGAGTTCCTGGCCTCGCTGGGCTGTCATGATCTTGGGCTGATGCGGGATACGTTGGGGTACCCGGATGCTGTGTCGAGTATTTCGGTGAACGAGCCGTATTACTCGGCTGTGTTTCATTATTATAGTGGTGGAAGAGACGCGCATCCGTTCACGTTGATGTATGAGACGGGTACGGATGCGGTGCCGAGGTGTGATGCCCATCTTGCTATCTATGGGGATACGAAGACTGTGAGTGTGTATTACGGGTTACCGTATGGTCAAAAACAGGGCGTGAAGGTTGTGGTTGAGACGGCGGACGAGAATGGGGAGATGAAGAGGTCAGAGACGGTGAGTGAGTGGGAGGAGAGTTATGTGGAAGAGTTGAAGACGTTGCATGCGTATTTGACGGGCGATGGGGACAGGGTGGTGACGGCGAGAACGACGGCCAGAGATGCGATGCAGGATTTGAAACTCTTTCAGACGATCTTTGAACAGTATGATCGGCAGTGCGGGACCATTCGGACTCCGTTGGGTTGAGTGATAGCTGTGGTGGTTATTTGAGGAGATTTATGTGTCCAGTGGTACGGAATGGCAACGGGAGAAGACAGGTGAGGACGGTCTCATGTATCATTTATTATGTATGGCTCAAATTGCTCCTCGATGGAGAGGCCGCTCATTCATCTCATCAGAATAGCCTGTCATTCGAATTTAAGTTCTACATGCTTTGTGCAACAACAAACTTCCGGTGGTATATCCTGCTACCAAATGCAAGACGTGTCTCATAAACGGGAGAAGGTAGTAGCTATAAATTGATAGGGATGCGCATCTACCGCTTGCCCTTCTTCTTTTTCTTCGAGCTGGCACCCCCGCCTTGAGGCTTCTGCTGCTGACTTGCGGGCGCGGCGGCCGACTCCTCGGCTTTCTCGTGCACGACACCACCCTGTGTCCGCTCCGCAGCGCGCTGCTTGCCCTTCCGGCCCTTGGGGCGGTAGCTGGAGCGGTCGCGGAGGGGAAGCCAGCGTTCTGGGTCGGCGGTCTTGCTGGGGTCGTAGTCCTTGGGCAGGCGCGACTGTCTGACGCGCTTGGTTACGCGGGTATCTTTGTTGGCAGGTCGCTTCCGGGCACCGGCCATGGCCGCTGCGGCGGCAGCATTGGCTGAAGAAGATGGGGAGATTCCGGTGGATTCAAGGGAGGCGACGTTAACGCCAGAGATCAGGTCGGCGACGGACGGGAGACTGTCCACCTGTGCTTGGACCTTGGAGTAGTCGAGCGTCGCCTGCGAGGCGACGTAGCCGGCGACGGCATACCGGTCGTTCGTATCTTCCTGGTAAAGGGACTTGAAGAGGTCGCCGGCCGTGACCAGGTCCGAGCGATCGGAAGAATGCAACAAGGAAGCCGCCGCCGCGCGGAGCAACGAGGCTGGGGGTTCAGCCTGACTCTGCCAGTACGTCGCGGCCTTGGCGAGTTCGCCTCTAATCTGGACTTTACGGCCTTCGAGCTTATATAGAGAAACCAAAATGCTTAACAGGCCGGGGTTGAAGCGGACTTCCTTGTCTTGTTCGGAGATGGATTCATCGAGCAGTTGGACAGTTCGTTCCAGCGTGGTGATCGCGGACGTCGTGTTGCCGGCACTCACATAGAGCTGAACGGCCGTGAGAGCCAGACCAAGGTCCTTGGGCCGTTTGTCGAGCGCAGCCAATATCGACTTCAGGGCCTTCGTGCCCGTCTCCCCATGCGCATGAGCGGCAGCGTTGTATACAGATAGCAGGTTGACCCGAGGTTCCGTCGAGGGGTAGGCAGCTTGAGCGAGTGCCTTAGATGTGGAACGGATGATGCCATCGTATTTCTGAACGAGAAGATCTACCGCGTGCGTGTTCCCCGTCGCGATATTATCTTGGTACTCGAAGAGCTTGTCACTGTCGGCAGAATCGGGGGTCTCGTGGAGGGCCTTGTATAGAGCGAAGGGGTTGGTGGGGGTGCCACGAGCAAGGGTGATGTTGGTTTGCGCGATCTTTTTTGTCGAGAGCTCGGGGATACTGGTGCTCTGTCAGCTTCCGACATCAAGGCCAGGGTACTGCGACAACCATACTCTCCAACGGAAATTTCCTCCAGAACAGACTGAGCCTCTTCCGACTTGCCTTGGCGAAGCAAAACGTACAACTGCTGCACAGCAATTGGGAGAAGTTCAGCAGCCCTGTCTTCAGGCGTAAGGTCCTCCGATGTCCGGCAGAGCTCTGTACAAAGGTGATTAGCGGCCGATCTCCTGTGCCTCCCCGAGCTGACCTCACGAACCTTTAGCCCGCTTCAGCAGCACTTCTCCTTGCTGGAACTCCCCCTTCGCAATACTTAAGCAAGCTGCATTGTAGACTGTCTCGAACGCCTCTAGATCATCCCGCGTTGGCCTGCTGTGGCGTACGAACTCGGGATATCCCTTCCACTGCAGCTGTGCATCTGTGGCCCACGAGTTGATGCGCAAATCGTTCTCTTCGTTGTACAAGGACGTCTCGCCTTTCGAAAGCTCTTCATAGATCTCGGCTGCGCGACGGAATTTCTCTGAACGGTAGCTCTTGAACGTGATAAGTGTTAGGATGAGCGGACAGGCGATGGCAACAGATCTCCATAAGTGGGGTTGATGGGTAGGAACGACATACGGCTTGAGCTTCCAGATGAAGTGCACCTCTCTCGCCAGCCAAGCGGGATACCGCGTCAATTGCCGGCTCCAACTGGCCGCATTTGTACAGTGCGTAAGCATATTCCAGCGCCGCTCTCTTCTTCAGGCCATCACCGGCTTCTTCGAACACTCGCAGGCAGTCATCGAAGCGGTCGAGTTTCAGCAAGGCCACCGCCTTGGCGTGCTGGGCATGGAGATCAGACTTGGACTTGGCCAAGGCAGCGTTGGAGGACTGTAAGACTTCCTCGTGGTCGTCAATGGATGCCCGTTGCAGCAACGAGCTGAGTGACTGCGCAGCCATGGCGGAGGTGTCGATTGGCAGGGGGCGGGGCGGGATGAGTGGCCCGGAGAGGGCTCGGAGATATAGGAATTGAAAACTGGTTAGATAGAAGATCCCATTCAAGGAAGGATGAGGAAATCCGAAAGTATGGATTGACCGAGGTTGATCATCCAGGTGGCCAGTCCGAGCTGGAGGCCATGTGTGCGGGATCGAGATATTTCCCCATTGGGGAACTCTGCGCCAGTGGTCGTGACGCTCCCCGTAGCCCCGGGCTCGCCATGTGACTTCCTTCCATTGTCATGATCCTACATAGTACGGAATACGTACCCCTAGATAGATGCAGCCTGGAGAGAAACCGTGGTTATTCAGAATGGCTGTGGCTTACAACACCATAGCATGATTAACCCCAGTGTGTGTTCTAGACTGCTGGATTGTTTTGCTTACATTCTATACCCCTTACCTTATAACGCCACGGGCAGTTCTTTGGCTAGTTATTTATATCCGGAAACCGCTCGAGACGATGCAGGGGTAGATTGCACCAAGACGGGCAGCCCAGGGCACCTGGTTGGTGTCTTCTGGATGGAGAGTGGTAGAACCCGGAGACACATGGATGGGTAGGGTGTATCTGCCTACTGGAAGCCGTACATGGTTTCATCTGTAGGGGGACAGATTCAAGGCATGTGATGCATGCCATGATTCTGTGCGAGTCTGGCATTGTTATTAACACGGGTGATATCTATCTATAATTATCTACATGCAATCCAAGGGATATTATTCTCTCACGAACAGGTCCGACGAGAAGCGGTGCCGGGTACCAAGCGCTCCGTTGTGATTGGCTGTGGGAAATTAAAGCGATCACATAAGCCGGTCTAAACAGGACTAGATGACTAAGACACCAATGACACCGGAAAAAGAAAACGAGGAAGAGAATAGTATTGCCCTGATGGAGTCAACGCGTGGTCAGGACTGGAAGGAAACCACCGTCGACATATCCCCTCTGAAAAGCAAGGTGACTGGCAGGTTGGATAAGGAGGGATGCCATACACACCCGCTAGCAGACTACTAGATAGTGGTGGTTGATGGTTAGTTAGTTCATATGTACCTAGGACTTATCTAAGAGGCGGACACGCCACTGGGCCAAGACCACCATGTAGGAATAGCACTCGTCCTTGGTTATCTATCATGAGACGCACAGCCAAGCGCCTCGCCTGCAGCCGTCGTCATCCAGCCGTGGCCCCGCCGCCCGTTAGGACCGTTCGCCCCAAGCGGAATGCGCGCCAACGGGCGGTTGTACCAGCTGGCTTGGATGTGGTTGTCCCGCGGATGGCACGATGGTACGTCGAGGATGGATTGGTGTGACCCTGATGGCCTCGTCCCTGGAAATCCGCCGAAACGGTTCACTTGGGGATACTTAGGGGGGCAATCCGAGAATGCGACCGAGCGACCGATGGGGAACCAGGGACCCCTAACGCAACCCTGGGGAGACTGTCACCTCCCACGCTGGAGACTGGGAGCGCAAGCCATCGGACTAAAATCTCCTGGCCAGGTCTGAATGGCCGATCGACCCCTGGTGGACACAGTGGCTGCCCCAGCCAGCAGGTGTGCCCTGATGGCCAGGCCGGTTCTTATTCGCGACCGCGACTGGATCGGGCTCCATCCATGGCTCCAAGGGCATGGCCGATCCCTGGGCTGCACTGGCTGGTCGCCATCCTCCGCTGGCTCATGATTCGCGTCGTCCCAGGTCAGATCCGACCATTTTCAAGCCGTGCCAGTGCTTGTTTTCTGTCGCCGTGGTGTCCAGAGCCCCGTTGATCGGCTATCAACCTTCCCTTTCAACCCGCTCGATTGACGCTGTCGCTTGCCCTCTGCCCTGGCCTTCGTCATTCCCTTCCCCGTCCCTTCCTCTCCATCCTTTGGGGTCCAGAGATCTTCTGCTGTTCATTATTTCATTCCACGCCCCCTTGGCCGCCAATCCTCCTTCTCCCCGTCCTTCCTTGCGCATCGTCCACCTCTTCCCGGTGCCCACCATTTCGTTCCTCTGCCGGAGTGTTCGAGATGGTCTTGTCCTGCTAGTACGACATCCCAGATTATCCTCATACTCGATTCACCCGAAGAAGACCGTTCGAAGGGACACAAAGCCCAATGGGGGCCAAGACTGAGAAGCCCCGATCATCAATGGGGAAGAGAAAGCTGCTGCGCTTCGTCGTCGTCGGCTGTCTGGTGACCACTTTTACGATTTTCCTCTGGCCTCAAGCCGAACCCCCCCGCGTCACCACTCAAACCGTCTCCAACATTACCCTTACCTCGGATGTCGACTGCCAACCGGACTTTGAGGCCCTTCATCGCCTCGACATTCAGAAACTTGCCCAGTATGTGCGACGCGAAGTTGTCACTGTTCAATCCCCCACCAATGTCTTGCCGCTATCACAACGCCTCCACGTTCCCTTGTTTCCTGAAAAGTCCCAGGACGATCAACATCGCCTGTCCGAAGAGCCACTGCACGATGACTGCTTAATACCACAGCAGGTGTCGGTCCAGGTTCCCCCGCCCCCCAAACGTGCGGATGCGTCTCACATTGATTTCGGCGTCGCTACAACATTGGAACGGCTGAATGACTCGTTGGATGCGTTTTCACACTGGGCCAGCCATAACAATGCTCATATTTTCGCCCTGATTGAGCCTGACGAGAGAGCGCACGAGGTGTTGCTCAAGGCGAATGCGCTTGGAATCAATCTTTCGGTCGAGGAGTCGAGTGAAGAGTACCAGCGTCGATATTTTTCGCTGGTACCTCACCTGGCCAAGAATATGCGGCCCGAGACGAGATGGTCTTGTGTCATGGATGATGATACCTTTTTCCTCTCCATGCCGGAGTTGCTGAAGGGGCTCAGCGAGTATGACGACACGAAGCCAATGTATGTCGGCGGACTATCAGAAAGCATCCCTCAGGTGGGAGTGTTCGGGTTGATGGGATTCGGAGGCGCTGGCGTCTTCTTGACTCGACCTCTGATCCAAGAACTGAGCCGGCCTGAGATTTTCGATGACTGTCAGAGGATGGATGTCACTGGCGACCGTAGGATCTCTCTCTGCATCTATCAGTACACCAGCGTTCGCTTAACCATTGATCACCGCCTGCACCAGCTCGATATGATGGGCGATGTGTCCGGCTTCTTCGAGGCGGAACGGCCTCCTCCGCTGTCGGTGCATCACTGGAAGTCGTGGTTCCACGCCGACATGGCCAAGGCGAGTCTCGTCAGCAACATCTGTGGCGATTCTTGTCTTTTGCGCCAGTGGCATTTCGGGGACGGGTGGATCCTGACCAATGGCTTCTCGGTGGTCAAGTACAGCACAGAGAAGAAGCCGGGCGACCGATCCATGGAGCTCACGTGGGACAGCCACAACGGCGCCGTCTTTGAGTCGTATCTGCACGAGCTCGGCCCTCTCCGGGTCAAGGACGAGGGAAAGATCAGCTACCTGCATGAGGACGCCCTCGTGGACGGAGACCGTGTCCGTCAATGGTACGTTCATCGGGATCCGGAGAAGGGCGACCAGGTCCTGGAGGTGATCTGGCGTGCGGGCTAGACTGCCCGTCTCCGTCGCCAAGATGGCAGCCCCCGCTTCTTCTATCCACCACACTCTGTTTTCCCTCCTCATCTGCCTTGTCTACTGGGTTGGGACAGGCCCCGACCCCTTCACTTATAATTTTTACGGCGCATAGATCATGAAACTTGATTTGTTTAGCTTGGGATGATATCAAACTCGTGCGATACAGGTACATAGTCTTGGGTTTTTTTCCATACCACTTGTACATTTAGCTTGAGGGCCCGGTTCTGTTCGTTGTATAGCACAGTTAGACTGAATGAAATGTTTTGGATGTCATGTCAATTCCCATGGAGTTTGGAGTGGCGAGTGGATGGCTATGCATTTGGTACTATAGTACTATACACTGAAAATCAATCGATAACATGTGAGGGGCACCCATATGGTAAATGTAATCATAATCACATGCATGGCTTTATCACCTATATACAGACAGATCATGCGCGACATCGCTATATATCCTTAGGCGAGATATTTGGTATCATCAACAAACAAATCAGAACAGAAATCAACACGTATCGTGCCAGCATCATCATCTCACAATATCTCCCCTAATTCAGACTACCATCTGAGAATTGCACTTGTGGCGGCGGCAAAAGCTGCGACAAGGGTTCTCCCACCTCGGTCTCTTGTTCATGGAGATCCGAATTCTCCGGTAAGGATACTACCGTCAGTCCGCTTTCGCCTCCCCATGGGGCACTGGATGGTGGCAGTGGGAGGAAGTTGCTCATTGACGTTGGACTGGAGAAATCTAGGGCGCCTTTACATCGCTCCAACAAGGTGGGAAAGAGGTACGACTGAGAGCCACGAATGCGGGATAGGGTACTAAGGATTCCCCAAAGGAGCTCGCGGGGATTAATGGCTACCTCGGTGAGACGGTGCGCGGCTTTGGAATTAAGCGATCGGGAGACGTCCGCGACTGACGAGCCTAGATCGAACAACTTCTGTTCCTGTTAGGTGGCCGTCAGCGAGTGGCAATCGCAACCATTTTCATGGCTGTAAGATACTAACCATTCCAATGCCGTGAGCATCAACGGCTCCCTGGGACGCAGCACCAATGACATTCATAACAGCTTTACCAACCAGAACAGGCAGATGAAAGGGAAGGACCGCCTCATCGCGAGAACCAGGCTGAGTGGCGCGAGTCATGGAGAGTTTCCACATTACTGTCTGTAGCCATTGCTGGGTGATGAGGATGTCGACCTTTTGGATTTCAGAAACACCTTCCACCGAGATCGCATTACAAAGACTGGACTGAATAGCAGATGTAGGGGGCATCTCAGGAGAGCCATCCATACCTCCTGCAGACACCCAGTCGTACAAGTTGACTGTCAATTTCTCGAAGATGCTGATGAGGTTGATGAAGCCGTATGCTAGAATAGGATCCTCGGAGCAGAGGACTTGCGGCTTCCGGATGGAGTTGCGCAGCAAGACCGGCTTTGCTTGTTGGAGTGCATAGCCTCTGAGCCATATTAGATCGGGTTGAACGAGGAGTGCTTGGTATTCGCCTACCTTTCAGTGACAAAAAGTAGCCAGAAGACCCTTCGTCGTTCCTCTGCTTCTTCGACACTCAGTTCCACATAACTGGATTCACGGTGTAGGGCCAGTGTAAAGACCATGGAGGTTGCTTGACAAAGATAGAACCATGCATGGTCCTGTCTGTCCAGGTTACCATACGAAGCGAACAGAAAGAATGATGTAAGAAGGCTTTCTAAGTTCATTCCATCTACTGGGTCGCAATCCTTCCTTGCGCGTACCGCTTCCGCCAATAAGTCCTCCCCAGACATCCAGGAATGGCCGTCAATCCCGGGTTGAAGATGTGAAGCATCGGGGACAGACGCTGTGCCATCTAGCTTGAGCTGAATGTGCGTGGCTGCGCAAAGAGCGACCAAGAATGCATACCGTGGAGGCGATAATCGGTCAGGTCGATGGCAATCTTGTTGAAGCTCCTCCTTCCGCACTACTGGCATAATGGGGAACAAATACTTCAAGTAAACATTCACATGAGCTAGCAGCACCGGTGGAGACAGGCGTCGCGCATAAGGTCGCACTATGGCCATGCCAGAATCTGATAGTGAGTTGGTCGAGTCCGGAGACGAGACTAGCTCTGGCGGAGCGAGCTGGGGAAATGCCTCGGAAACATCATGGGGCAAGTATTGGGCATCTGCCACCGTGAAAGGGGGCGATGTCGGCGAGCTCAACGGGTAACCCACCCCATCTGCAGGCCATTGTTTATTGAGGGGATTCTGTGGCGGATTCTGGTAGTATTGGTTCTGTTGACGTGATACCAGCGGATGGATAGGCGCAAGAGGATATAGCGTGCGAAACTTGGGGCCTTTGCGCCGGAGCACATCACTGTAGGAGCAGGAGAGAAGAAGACGGCGACACTTGTCGCAGGGCAGCTCTCGAGAACATTTGATCTTCCGGCGGCGACAATTGTCACAGGCTTGTTTGGGGGCTTTCTGCTTGGTGGGGGAAGGATGTGAGTCCATTTGTGAGCGGAGGCAAGAATGACACCCATCAAAAGTCAGCAGTAGCAGCGGCAGTAGTGCGAGACTCTGGAGACTTCATTGTATTCAGATAGGAGAGATACTTGCGGGGCAAGATTCAGTGGTCATCAAGGCCACAAGGTGCGTAGTCACACAGGATCATGCGATTGCTGAAGGAGGGGAAAGCAGAGGGAAGAAATCTGGGGGAATCGCAGCGGGGAAGCGACACACAGAAAGTCGGCAACTCCAGGCTACTCGGACCCCGCGGTATGGGCCACCCCAACAACTTACTACGACTGGTCTGTTAATTTCGGCCCGTTGTTCGAGCCAGAGCAGGTATCAACCATCTGGAGCTACGGACTAGTAGTCCTTTAGTCCTTCCTGGCCCAGGAAGTGGATCCTCCACCCGAGCCATGACGCGGGCAGGTATACTCAGCCGAGAGAGAGAGGTCGAGTTTTTGAGCTGGTAGAGGAGCATAGGCTGGAGGCCTAGCAGCGGCTCACAGATCCATCATAGGTGTATTGTCTCCTCCTATCCGAAAGATGATTCAATCCATCTAGGAACTCTTGTACGGGTGGTGGGAATGTACGATGAGCGTTGCATCGGCCTGAAGGATCGATCATTCGACCAAAGTATCCATGCGCTATTTTCGGAGACTCAGCACCCCTGCACATAACATTGTCCTTGTGTTTTCATGTGCCAGAAGCTGACAGGTTCTGGGACTCGCTGACGATGGGAGTTATGCTTATGACGGTCCGAGAAAGCTTTGACGTAGCACTGGTGGACAGCATCTCACTCGGGAAGCCGAGAAATGAGAGAGTGAGAATATCAGAGCCATTAAATGCCTCGCACCTAGGTTGCCCTAGTAGTAGGGGTCTTTCAACCTTCAAGGGACCATCTTCATTCGTCCCCGCCTTTTGAGGCCTAATTCCGATGTCGCTTCGCGTGGCTTTGAATCAAAATTGAGTGCCTCTTAAATTCAGACATAGACAACAGTGTGTTGACTGTGGCATATTTAGGAGTTTCTTCACCGGCAGCATTCTGGGGAAGGTGCCAACAACCCGACGTGGGCGCGGTGGTGGTATGGAGCACAGGAATCGTCAGAGCCGATGGCCGAAATGAGGGGTTTTCGGTGAATTATCGGACGCTGGGCCAATCAGTGAGGACCCATCAGCTGATCGTCTGGGTGCTTTATTTCTCAGGCATCAATACGGTTCCGGACGGTATCTACTCCAGTTTACCCCGACGCGGCGAACCGATCCAATCCTCAGGCTCCCCGCCAATCGGGTTCCATGGTCTCGCCTGGCACAAGGTTACTCCGTACTGCATGGTCCTCAACATCTTCAATCAGGTAGGTAGCTGTATCCTCTCCCCGTCCTATCCTCTTCTCCGGTCTTGCTGAACTCAATACTGTCACTAGCTCCATCGATTCTCCGCAACCCACAAGAATGCAGACCACCCCGCCCTTTCCAAGCCGGAAATTCACCGGAGCAATGTGTTCTTCAGGCACGGGTGCACGACATTATGTCGGGATGCAAGTGATATCATCATCACCCATGAACCAAGAAAAACTACATAAACTCCAATGGGCGTCCTTTAATCAAGACTGGATACTCGCTCCGCCAGTACCCATCAACGATAACGCGACCGTGCCTCGGGCCTCTCCAAGCTAGCCATGGTCAACTTGACGGATCTCTTGGCCAGCGCATGGCTTATACCCGTGGCTTATGGAGCGAGCCAGTCAGTCATATCCACTAAAACCGCTTCACCTCCGCAGTTTACCATTCCTGCTTCTGCAGATGTCGGTGCGCAGTTGATTGCCAACATCGACGATCCCCAGGCTGTCGACGCTCAGTTGGCCTGTCCAGGTTACAAAGCTTCAAACGTGCAGCTTAGTCCTCGGGGATTCTCTGCCAGCCTACAGCTCGCTGGCAAGCCATGCAACGTCTACGGCACCGATGTTGACTCATTGGCCTTGTCGGTGGAGTATCAGGACTCCGATCGGTTGAATATACAAATTCTTCCCACCCACATCGATGCCTCAAACGCTTCATGGTACCTTCTCTCGGAAACGCTAGTCCCAAGGCCCAAGGCTTCTTCGAATGCATCTGTCTCACAGAGTGACTTTCTCCTATCGTGGTCAAACGAGCCTTCCTTCAACTTTAAGGTGGTCCGAAAGGCTACAGGCGATGTGCTCTTTGACACAGAAGGTACCGTGTTGGTTTACGAAGATCAGTTCATCGAATTTGTGACAGCCCTGCCGGATGAATACAACTTGTATGGCCTGGGAGAGCACATCACGCAGCTTCGTCTCCATAGGAATTCCAACCTTACCATATATGCCTCAGATGATGGAACCCCTCTTGACAGGTAGGTGCTCCTTGCCCGTCTCCCAATTCGCCACTAACATCCACTTCCTTTAGTAATATCTACGGTCAACATCCATTCTATCTGGATACGAGATATTATAAGGTGGATGGGGAGAATGAGACTTATATTCCAGTCAAGAGCAGCGAGGCTGATGCGTCGCAAGAATATGTTTCCGCTTCGCATGGTGTGTTCCTAAGGAATTCCCATGGACTAGAGATACTCCTACGACCCCAAAAATTGATATGGCGGACCCTAGGTGGAGGGGTTGATTTGACCTTTTACTCGGGCCCGACTCAGGCCGATGTCACCAGGCAATATCTGGCTAGCACTGTGGGTCTACCGGCCATGCAGCAATACAGTACTCTTGGATTTCACCAATGCCGTTGGGGCTACAACAACTGGTCTGAACTCGCCGACGTTGTCGCTAACTTTGAGAAGTTTGAGATTCCCTTGGAATATATCTGGTGCGTATTGTGTACCTTTTCGGGCTTGATAGTCGCCCCTGACAGCTCCTCTAGGACGGACATTGACTATATGAATGGATATCGCAATTTTGAGAACGATCCAAATCGATTTTCCTACAGCGAAGGCGAGGAATTTCTCAGAAATCTACATGATAGTGGGCGTTACTATGTGCCCATCGTTGACTCAGCGCTCTACATTCCCAATCCGGAAAATGCGTCAGATGCGTAAGTTTCCTTTTACTCCTCGTGCATTTTCATCGAGTGCTTACACACTATACAGATACCCTACTTATGACCGAGGCGCTGCGGATGACGTTTTCCTCAAGAACCCCGATGGTAGCATCTATATTGGGGCTGTCTGGCCGGGATATACCGTCTTTCCTGATTGGCATCATCCCAAAGCGGTTGACTATTGGACAAATGAGTTTGTCATCTGGTCGAAGAAAGTGGCATTCGATGGGGTGTGGTTGGACATGTCTGAAGTTTCCTCCTTCTGCGTTGGAAGCTGCGGAAGCGGGAACCTGACTCTGAACCCCGCCCATCCACCGTTTCTGCTGCCAGGTGAACCGGGCGATATCATATATGATTATCCGGAGGCCTTTAATATTACCAATAGTACAGAGGCGGCGTCGGCGTCGGCGGGCGCTGCTAGTCAAGCCGCGGCAACCGCGACAACCACATCGACTTCGGTGTCATACCTGCGGACAACGCCTACGCCTGGTGTGCGTAATGTGGAGCATCCACCCTATGTTATAAATCATGATCAGGAAGGCCATGATCTCAGCGTTCATGCGGTCTCACCAAATGCGACCCATGTCGATGGCGTCGAGGACTACGATGTGCACAGTACTTTTGGCCACCAGGGACTAAACGCTACCTATCAAGCTTTGCTCAAGGTCTGGTCGCACAAGCGGCGGCCGTTTATCATTGGCCGCTCAACCTTTGCCGGCTCGGGGAAATGGGCGGGCCACTGGGGCGGCGACAACTACTCCAAATGGTGGTCCATGTACTACTCCATCTCCCAAGCTCTCCAGTTCCAACTTTTCGGCATTCCGATGATTGGTGCCGACAGCTGCGGATTCACCGGGAACAGTGATGAGGAGCTCTGCAATCGCTGGATGCAACTGTCGGCATTTTTTCCATTCTACCGCAACCACAATGAGCTCTCTACCATCCCACAGGAGCCTTATCGGTGGGCCTCTGTTATTGACGCAAGTAAGACCGCGATGAGAATACGTTATGCTATTCTGCCGTACTTCTATACGCTGTTTGATCTAGCCCACACCACTGGATCTACCGTCATGCGTGCGCTTGCTTGGGAGTTCCCCAACGATCCCACCCTGGCTTCTATTGAGACTCAATTCCTCCTCGGCCCATCGATCATGGTGATCCCGGTCTTGGAGCCTCTGGTTGATACCGTCAAGGGTGTATTCCCAGGAGTCGGACATGGCGAAGTGTGGTATGACTGGTACACACAGAGTGCAGTTGATGCCAAACCCGGGGTGAACACGACCATTCCGGCACCACTGGGCCATATTCCGGTATATGTACGGGGCGGCAGCATCCTGCCGATGCAGGAACCGGCATTGACCACGCGGGAGACCCGGCAAAGTCCTTGGGCTTTGCTGACCGCACTAGGAAGTAATGGAACGGCGTCGGGGCAACTCTACCTCGATGATGGCGAGAGCATCAACCCCAATGCAACGCTCCATGTCGATTTTACGGCATCGCAGTCGAGCCTGCGGTCGTCAGCACGGGGGAGATGGCAAGAGCGCAATCCGCTTGCAAATGTGACTGTGCTTGGCGTGAATCAGGAGCCCTCTGCGGTGACTCTGAATGGGCAGAAGGTGTCGCCAGGATCGATCAAATATAACGCGACATCACAGGTTCTGTTTGTTGGAGGCTTACAGAACCTGACGGCGGGTGGGGCATGGGCGAAGAACTGGGTGCTGGAATGGTAGTGGCAGCCACGAGCCGGTTGCGCATGAACCACATGCAATATGCGAATCATTCTCTGCAAGGTAGCTTTCTGTGTAGAACTTAGTTTCCTACCAACCTTTATCCACTTCACCGCCACCCCAAGTCATCTTGCATGGCTATTTTCAGTAACCGGATACGACAACGCCGGCCGATGTCTCACTCACTCTCTTATGTCTCAGCATGGACTCGGTGGTGGTACAACTGCCAAGGCGGCGACGGGCCCCCGACTGTGAACTGGCCAGTGGTGGCCTGTCAGGCTGAGACTGTCAGCTGGCAAGATGGGCCCGTGATCGTCAGGGTCCAATGGCCTTGTCCGCCTCCTCGTCGGTCCGGTTGATGATGACTGACTGACATCCATCCATCCCTCCATCCATCCCCTTCCAGATGGCGGTTGGGCACCCATCCAACCAGCGGTCTAGAATTCCCTCTGCGTCGGGGATTTGCAGGCCATCGCTAAGAATAGAGCGATGGAGATCGAACCCATCGAACGGCCATCCCGAGATAAGTGACAAATCACATTGTCCTGTTGGTCGTGTTGAACTCAGTGGACGCTGACCTGCTCTCGACCACCGTGTAGCTATAAATTCCCTCACCTCGCGGATAGGATGGTGTTATTTCCCTCAGACCTATAACCTTCGGGGTTCAATCGGGACCAATGAAGATCATTCTGGTCCTCTTTGCCTTTGCGGCTGCAGCCCTGGCAGCCACGCCCGCCGAATGGCGTTCGCAATCCATCTATTTCCTGCTCACCGACCGATTTGCTCGGACGGACAATTCCACCACTGCATCCTGTGAGACCAGTGCCCGGGTTAGTCACGGCATAACTAAGAACACTCGACCGAAGTGCTGACAGAACTAGCAATACTGCGGAGGAACATGGCAGGGCATTATCAATCAGGTTGGTTGATCCATTGCTGCGTCACGATGCATGCTCAAGAGACCTAACAATTGCTAGCTGGATTACATCCAAGGCATGGGGTTTACAGCTATCTGGATCACCCCAGTAACTGCCCAGATTCCTCAAGATACAGGTTACGGAGAGGCCTACCACGGATACTGGCAGCAGGATGCGTGAGTTGTCACCTACAGTTCCCTCGATACTGTCCAGCTCACCATGTACGCAGATACGCCATTAATTCCCATTATGGTACTGAAAACGATCTCAAGGCCCTGGCGTCGGCTCTCCATGCACGCGGCATGTACCTCATGGTTGATGTGATTGCCAACCACATGGTATGTGCGGGACCTCGAATAAACACTTGACTTTCAATTAACGGTAGAATAGGGCCACAATGGCACAGCCAGCTCCGTGGACTACAGTGTGTTCAAGCCGTTCAATGCGCAGGACTACTTCCATCGCCTCTGCTTCATTTCCGACTACAACAATCAGACAAACGTCGAAGACTGCTGGCTGGGTGATAACACCGTTTCCTTGCCAGATTTGAACACGACGCGCCCTGAAGTGAAGACTATGTGGTATGACTGGGTCGGTTCCCTTGTCTCCAATTACTCCGGTATGTATTGTACTGTCTTTACTGTCTATTCGCTACCACTACACGCGGCGCTAACAGACATCAAGTCGACGGCCTCCGCATAGACACGGTCAAGCACGTTCAGAAAGATTTCTGGCCAGACTACAACAAGGCCGCAGGAGTATACTGTGTCGGAGAAGTCTTTGATGGAGACCCATCATACACTTGCCCTTATCAGAACTACCTTGATGGACTTCTCAACTATCCCATGTAAGCTTTGCTCCTGTTCTCTTCAGAAACGGCGAACCAACAATCTCTAGGTACTACCCACTCCTCCGAGCCTTCAAAAACAGCTCTGGCAGCATAAGTGACCTCTACAATATGATCAACACCGTGAAGTCTGAGTGCAACGACTCCACCCTTCTGGGAACCTTTATCGAGAACCACGACAATCCCCGTTTTGCCAAGTAAGCATCTCCCTAGCATTCCCAGCACAGGAACTCACCCCAGAAGCTACACAAGTGATATGTCGCTCGCCAAAAACGTCGCCACATTCACTATCCTGGCCGACGGGATTCCCATCATCTACGCCGGGCAAGAACAGCATTATAGCGGCGGCAACGACCCGTATAACCGCGAAGCAACATGGCTCTCAGGCTACTCGACCACCAGCCCTCTTTACACTCACATCGCAACATCTAACAAGATCCGCACCCATGCTATCAGCCAGGATACCGGCTACCTGACCTACAAGGTACGCCTCCCCCCTCAACCCATCCATCTCCAGTACATCTGACCCCCAATCATAGAACTACCCAATCTACCAAGATAACTCGACCCTAGCCATGCGCAAAGGCTACAACGGCACCCAGACCATCACCGTCCTCTCCAACCTCGGCGCCTCGGGAGCCTCCTATACCCTCTCTCTTCCAGGAACAGGCTACACTGCCGGCCAAAAGCTCACCGAGGTATACACCTGCAGCAAACTGACCGTCAACTCGAACGGCACAGTATCCGTTCCCATGGAAAGCGGCCTGCCAAGGATCCTCTATCCCGTGGACAAGCTCAAGGGGACTTCATTCTGCAGTGAGTTTACCTGCGACCCCAACAACCATACCGTCCATGTCCTTCTCACTTTTCTCTTCTCATCATTATAGGTTCCGCAACCTCCATACTCAAGCAAGCAGGCGTGCCTCTACTCCTGAGCATTATTTTGTGAGTAAACCAGTCGTAATTATATTATGCCCATGGTCTGAGTGCTGATGAGGTGAATAATTTTTTTCAAAGGGTCCTTGCTCAAATATTATGTCTCATGACGTGATTAAAACCGGGTGTTTCTATTACCAGATTCCCCCACGCCGATGGATTCGATGTGTAATGGATATTGTAGGATTGGTTGAATTATACATAGAGTAAGGAAGGTTTCTCACATAGGATAAGTTAGTATATACTAGGACGGTATAGATGAATGTTTTAGATACGTGAATACTACTATGACAATATGACTCACAGGCCTCAAACTTCGGAAAATACACCTAAATCGCTAAAGGAATATTAAACTGCCATGATAAATGTCCACTCCAAAAAGGAAACAAATACATAAATACTAATTACTTAGAAAAAAGAAAAAGATCCCACATCCACCAAAGTCACTATAGTAGAAAAAAAAAAAAAAACAAGTACATAGTAACCTCCCCTCATACCGCTTAGTGAACCTCTCCCTCTCGAGGAAAGACACATTATTATGACTGCTTGAGTGGTACTACTAGTACCCACCAACCAACCAACCAATCCCTCTGTCCCTCTCTCCCTCCCTCATCCATCCATCCATCCATCCATCCATCCATCCATCCATCCATCCATCCATCCATCCCCAAACCAACAACATCCTCAAGCACCCCCAAGACAAAAAAAAAAAAAGAAAACATTCATTTCATCCTAACCATAGACCATACCTTAACAACTACACAAACCCACTCCCTATTTCCGACTCTCCTACGGAGTATTAGCTAGACCAAATCTTCCCCCCTCCACTGATCTTCTTCACCCATCTCCACAATCAACCATACCGGAACCCCCCGGTTCGGTTCGGTAGAATCCGGTCCGGAATACTACTAAATGATAGTATTAACCGTTTCGCAAACCACCCCCCAACCCGGAGTACTATATGGGGTATAGTACACAGTAGGTAGTCATAACCCGCCACTCGGAGATGATGATCGTCGATCGAAAGTGGTGCTGGTGCTTGTGCTGTGCTTGTGCTGTGCTTGTTTTCCTTCGAAGGCAACAGTCAAATACCCCTGTCGCTTCTTCCCCTCTTCCAACGGACACCGCGGAACGGTCCGAGGGGGGTTAGAGGTGATGGAGGAGGAGGTGGTGGTGGTGGTGGTGGTGGCCAAGGCACGAGGGAAGAGCGTCGGGGGTGTTACCGATTACGAACTGGCGGTGATTGTTTGGGGTGGAGACCACGACGGAGTCCCGTGCAGGGCCGGTGGGTTCCTTCAGTAGGACGGACTACGGAGGACGGAGGCCCTAGTTCAGGTTTTCAACATGTGAAAAGTGCCGGGGGTGGTCGACTCCACGCTAACTACTACTGGATATAGTAGGTACATGCTTCGCAGGTGCCAGCTGCCAGCTGCCAGCTGCCAGCTACCTAGATACCTACAGCGAAGGAGCCGCTTACGTGATAGGATGGCACGGACCCTTGATTGGTAATTTAGTGAGATAGGCAACCTGATCGGTGGATCATGGTTATATTAGCCCGGCCTATATTCATTGCACGTCATCAAGCGAAATCCAGCCCATGGCCGAATGGTTGCAGTAGTCCCAGTATCTAGTCACCTAGTCCCCCACCCACGTCGCTACAACGTCGATGAACGATACGCTGCTAGCCCTGTCACAGGCATCGCATTGAGCACCCCATCAGGGAAGGAACTCGGCATGACTTCCGGCATCAGTTGCTCGAATCCGTACCCCTCGATCATACCATCCATCAAGGGTGGCATGTACGGTGCTTGCCCCATGCTCATCTTCCGACTATCGCCGTAGGAAGACAACGGAGACCCCTTGACTGTGGACGGGTCATTGCATTCGGCGCCAGCGCACCGCCGCTTGAACTCGGCAATCATGCAGGAAAATCGGTACGCGATGTGGTCTTCGTTCGGGGAAAGATGTAGCAGAAACATCTGAACCTGCTCAATGAGCGGGTCCATGAGGTTGAAATCGCAGAGGTTCAGGGCAGCGTAGCCGACGATGAAGTAAACCTGGTCAACAAGGCTCAACGCGATAGAGTACCGGATTTGCAGGAATCGTGACATGATAAGACGGGACGTCTGGAGAACCTCAGATGCAAGTCTGTCGGACCTGGGTTGAAACCTCATTGCGGTGCGGTGAAGGAGTATCTGGCAGAACCAGAGACTCAGCTCCAGGGTCGAGCTCTCACCCGCTGTTTCCTCGTTAGTTACAATCTGGAAAATCAGGTCGGGCATCTTACAGAAAAGATGAGCCCACTCCGTCTTCCATCGCTCGATTTCCTCATAGTCGATGTCGGCCAGCCGCATGCGATTGCTATTGCTCTGTAGCCGCAATGTGATCAAATACAGCTGGATTTCCGCCACAACCTTTGCATCATCCAAGGTTGCTGCGGGGTGCTCGAGTATCCGCGGGCAGTGGTCAAGATACCTTTGCTGGATGTGGAAAGGACGCGCGTTTCCGACCGCAAAACTATGTATCATCAGCGGTGATCGGGTTTCGAGGCCTCGACAGAACTCACTGCAGTTGTGTCAAGCAATACGTATTCCATAGCCGCAGCTGCGCCGCCGTCTCGTTATCCACCATGACTTCTGAGGGCGTGTAATTTAGGAAATCAATAGAAATTATCGCATGGTTGATCGAAATCCCACTTAACAGCCAGCTGTCCATGGGGGGTTCTTTCTGCACGGTCGCTGGCCACAGGCAAAGCAGCGCAAGGGCTTGGAGAGTCTCGTATTTCAGAGGCGGCTTCTCCCACAGGATATTGACCACTGCCTGTCGGACTTGAAGGTATATGGCATGTACGACAGACCCTGGTATCCCCGGGACATAGCGTGAAGCGAGCAGGCAGGCGGTATTATAGAGTAAAGAGTCGGGAGCTTTCATGTCGTTGTGGATATCGGAGAGGTTATATATGGAGACGCAAGCGCCAAAGTGGTCAACAAATCTTTTTGCGCAAAGTGTCAGTAGCTACTTCAATTCCAGTGCATAGGGTGTCGTACGTTTGCAATAGTTTGAGGGATAATTTGGAGTCGATGGCACCCTTGGCGGCGCCATCCCCAGAGAGGGGAGATTCAACTGTAGGACTCTCTGCTTCTCCGAAAAAGTCGGATTGGAGGTCCTGGATCAGCCGAACAGGCTTGGGAAGAAAGGGAGACGACGGGCTTCCCTCCATGGAGGCAGTCTCATCGGTGAGTATGCTTTTCGTCGGGTGCGGGATAGCGCCATTGGCCAGGCCCGGGGAGTGGTCCAGCATCTGTCGCATCATCCCCGTCATCTCCCTCATGCATCTTTCCAGGGAGGTGAGGCGCTCCTCGATGGACGGAATTGCCGAGGTTGCGTCTGACCACATCGGAGCACTGTCTTGGAAGCGGTCGGTCGTTTCAGGCAGCTTGCAGTCAATTCTAAAGAAATTGAGGAATGTCAGAAAGAGGAAGCCAATCTATTTCATTTGGGTTTATATCTTCTTTTTGGCTGATGGGATGCCAGAAGAGCGAAGCTTCGGCAGATAGGTACGCATCGTCTCTGACCTTAAGGATAGACAGCGACGGCAGGCATGCCCGCGCGGGTCTAGATCACATCTGGTTTTAAGCTTCCGACAGGTGTGACAGGCAGTCATCGATCGTCGTATCCGACCTTTGGGACGTGCAGCATCGGAATGGGGAGCTAGTCGTCTGCCATCGTCGGCAACGTCTAGGCCCTTGTGCTCCCATGAAGGGGCCTCGTATTTAATCTCGTCAACGGTGCGAGTCATGTCATCAAACAATGTCCACTGGGGCCAATTGATGGCAAACGATCTGGTGCAAGGGAGAGTAGGATTGCGGGAAATGAGTTACTACGTGCAGGCCATCGGGGGCGGGCAGGTGGAGAGAGACATAGGCCTTTTTAACAGTTGGCAGCCAACCCTGGGAATGGGGATTATGCTCGCCAGCTGGGAATTGACGAAATTGGCTTTGTTAGATTGGTTATGGGTCCGTCCAGTCCGTTCTTGACCTGGGGTAGACGCTAAGTGACGGCAACAAGGGCGACCAGCCAATCCAGGTCCCTGCAGGTCTTCTAGAAAGATAGAAACAATGGGTCGCGATACTGGCCAGTTCTCCTGGGAGGGGTCTGATTGGGATGAGCTATGATATTCTCCGAGTCGCCGATGTAAACCGGATCGTAAGTAAATCCCGCTTTTTTCCAAGGAGGGGGTTGGGTTGAAATTGACGCCGGTCGAAAGTGGGAAATTAGTTGGGAAGTTCCGTTCAAGTCCGTTGATTTGTTCGGCTCGCTGCTTATCATGAAGATATGGATCGGGCGGAAGTCCAGGATAAGCAGGTCAGTAAGTCACTCAGTATCTTTGGCTACTCAGCCTTGGGATCATGATTCCTTTTTTTTTGTCTTTTTTTTTTGTTTTTAGTTTTTTTGTCTCCCTCCCTCTCCCCCCCCCCCCTCCCCTCTTATCCGTTCCACACTGGTGGTCAGACATAAGCGCGTAGTTAAATCTTGATCGGAACAGCTGTCGGACATTGAATGGGTAAGGTAACCGAGAGCTGGAAAGTCAAAGCGACCATGCAGATCACAGAGACAAGAAGTCCCTCCAGACACCCCATAGGTAAATGAACATAGGCGATTACCTTATAAGCTCCCTCGAAAGGTCCTGCAACGATGAAAATTTTTTCTACTCCCAGACGGTTGCATCCTGCAATGCGACATTGAGTCTGGTCCCAGCGGCTACCAACGGCAACTCTGTTGGATTTTTGGCAAGGATATATGGCAGTATTACCGCATCCATGTCTAGGCCCGAAGCCAGCAAAGCATATTCTATGCAGGTCCAGCGTTTGTGGTGCCAGTGAGCCCAGGTTTGTTCCACCGCAGCAGCCCGTGGGGGATCCTCACGACTGATTCGAGCCATCAGGATCCTGGCGGAGCTCCCACCTGGCCCACACCATCCCTGTATGTCCGTACAATGGTTTTAGACCATACCGTATTTTTTTTTTTTCCCTCCTTATCACATCATTCCTTATCATAAGTTCACCATTCGGAACGGAGGAGGCAAAATTGATCCAACATTGGCTGGTCGTCTCATAATCGACAGGCACCCGCGTTAAGGTCAGCAGCAGTGGTGGATCCAGCACGCGGTGGAGCCTGGGATGTCTGACCAAGGCTTGTCCTCGGGTGTGGATGTTGCTTAGGGTCCCTTGAGACGCCCATACATTGGGTCAGGTCAGCAAACCCTCCATAGTCCAGACCCCGTCCATGAAAAGAAAGCGATTGCCATTCATAGAAGAGAACATCAACTTTCAGGCATCCCAGGCACCGACAGTTGGCCCTTGAGTTTGGCGAGGGAGAGGTTCAGGGCACAATATTACTCCGCTCGTTTAAGCATTGCTAGTAGGGACACCCTGAACCTCGGCTTCACGGCCGTTAGGCTCGTTTGGGAATGGGGCGCATCGGCTGGCAGCGCCGGCTCCAAAGTCAAGGCGCAACTTGGTCCACCACTCCCAATACCGTTTTCTCTCTCCTGCTCCAGAATTCCGTCTCCAGGCGGCAGCGGAAGAAAGGGCGGGTGAGAGGGGAAAGTAAAATGGGTAACCAACACTTCGCTTTGGCGGTAAATGGTGCCATTGTTCTTTTTTCTTTTTTTCTTTTTTCCTCCCTTTTCTCGGATGGGCCGTTAGCAAGGTTTGATGAGGGCAACCATCGCTGGTCGACGAGGCTAGCCGGTCCCCACTGGCCTGATAGAATGGTTGCATCGGGAGTCGGTGGCACATGTCTCACATGCTATCGCGAAAGGATGTGTCAATGTTTTAACGTTATTAACCGTGAGTGAGCTCGACACGAGAAACCAACGATATGAGGTATTTACTCCGTACCCCGTACCGCTTTGTCCCTATTGTTGGAAGACAATCCAGTCGGATATCTCCGAGTTGGCAGGTCGTAGAAGCCAGTCTCCCGTGCTTATCGAAGATGTACCTGCAGCTAAATTAACCCAGCTTAATGAGATAATAAGGAATTGTCTGCCATCTCTCTCAATGGATCTCGGAAGACCGAAGGGGAAACACCGAGGATATCCTTGCTCACCTCAGAAGCTAAGCTCCAGCTAACCTCCCTGGGTTTAACCGTCCATGGCTATTGTCGGCTGAGGTTAATATCGGCTGACAGTTCGGTCTATACGAGACTCGTCATCGGAAGATGTAGGCCATCGAGCATTCAGGGGGAGGGGGGTCCACGGCCAGGCCACCAACCTTGCAGGCATGATAGGCATGATAGGAAACCTAGAGGGAGGGAGCATCATACGCATGTGTTCACGAAGATGCCGAGGAGCAGAGAGGAGATCTAGAGGAGGAAATCGCGACGACTCAGCGAGGTGTCGGGAGGCACCTGATCCCCGGTCACGCCTTGGGCGCTGTTTGTCTGCTTTGCTCCCGCCACCATTTGGTAGCGTCTTCTTTGCAGTCGATCCTCCCTTCCCCTGTTTTCCCCTCAGTCCAAGGTGATGGATGCTTCGTCTCTCCAAGGGCTTCCACCCGGACAGCAGACTATGCCCACCTTATATGCCATGCCAATGTTACGGCGTTACGGCCCCTCCTTTGGCCTCTTCCAAGAAATGCTCCATAAAATCTCTGGAAATTAGGCACGTTGTTACATTTTTTAGCGACAGTCAGCTCCACGAGCGGCAATCGTCGGCGCAGCGGCAAGAAACGGCATTGGGGCCGGAGTCCTGGTCCCAACTCCGGAGCTGAGGTTGCATAGGGGGTACAACCTGACCGATTATTCATCCTCAAACATCCTCCTTCCCTCCCTCCCTCCCTCCATCCTAATGAACGCTCGCTCACTCCGACTTCGCCCTTCAGATATTTGCCGTCGCGGCATCTGCTTTCAGATGTGGGGGAAGTGGATAAACCGGATACCCGGGACTGGCTCCACGAGTTCAGATCGACATTGCCGCGAATCTCGCCCATCTGCGCTTGTCAATTCAGGCATGGCAGTCGGACTCCCCGATAGCCAAGCTTTGCTTAGCCTTCTAATAGGCGTGTGTGCAGAAGAATTCCGATTGCTGGTGGGCCTGTGGAGGACACCATCTTATGCGAACCGGAATCAAGCCGATGGCCCTGTGGGCTTCTAGCCAGTTCGAGAAGATCCACAATGTCAAGCACGTTCAGTCGTTGCAACAACGTCGGACTACCGACTCCATACCGACTCAGGTGGCCCCAGCAGCCGGGAGTGCAGGCTGCTTGCAGAATCGCCTCCCCGTGCCAGGATTCATTGGTCCATTTCGGGAGATTAGCCCAGATCCTAGCCGTCCCCTCGTCGAAGATGAAGTGGCTTGACCAGTTGGACTTGATGTGCGATTGGCCGAGCTTGGATTATGCTCTTTGACCTGGGAACACGCATGGCCAGTCATGTATCTTTCACGGAAGATGGGTGGGATTAAGGCACCCGCACCATCCTGGCCGTTGGCAACCATTAATATGCGGTTGGCTCTGAAGAGTAGCCCAGATGGAGCCCTGCATGTATCTCTGGCCACTAACATGTCTAGGATAGCAGACCATACTCCCCATGGAACCTATCACCCGTTAATGTCTAAGATTGGTGGCGTCAAACAAGCACAAGCTATTGAACCTTGGTTTCTGTTTCTGCGACTGTCAGATATGCATCTAACGGATGACGTACAGTATGACAGCAACGTCCGGATTAATTATTAGCCAGTCCCTGCTGTCACGCTCATGAGAGATATTGATATCGGATCTTGCTGGGCGCTTGGTGATGGTACTTGGCTTATGTATAACATATTTTCTGTTTCGGTTCAAGGCCTGTGAAAAGAGCACCGTTTAGAACTGCACAACAAAAAAATGATTTTGGGCCACAGCATCCCTTATCTTTCACGTACCAAGAAGTACAGAACCATATTATCGCTTCTCAACTCCGATGCCGCTCTATAGAACACCGAACAAAGACCTAAACCCAAGCCTCTCAAATAATATTACAAAGATATCCAGCTATTCCCTATACCCACCCTTATATCAGCCTACTACTACGACTACTACTACTACTACTACTATTACTATTACTACCATTTACCCACCCTCAAGTAACTTAGTAACAACATACATCGCTCCTCTCCATGTATATACCCACTAACAACACCTCGACCTACTACACAAGGACATTACTACACACACACACACACACACACACACACACACACACACACACACACACACACACACACACCTACTACCCACCCTATTCATTACCTATCAAATCAACCAAACGACTCCATCAGTAAACCAACATCCTCCTAAACCGACAACCACCTACAAACCACAACATAGTAATCACCATCAATCAACACCCAATACCACCACCAACCATATCCAATAACCTACAATCTCTATCTATATATCTACCTTTACAAAAGGTATCTTATCTAGCACATACAACTCTCCAACTAAAGAAACTTACCCTGGTTACTAGCATTGACTTAACCCCAGCACATTCACACTCACATTCAACGCTCACGCCCAGTAAATAGGGGCTGGAAATCGAGCTTTCATCCTAAGAGACGGCCGAGTTGAACGGGTGAATGTACTGGGATTGTAGCTCCAGTATTTGTTTAGTAGTATGTTTATATATATACTATATCACGGGTAATCATTTTCTCTATTAGTACTAGTTTGAGGAAAGGGAGGACGCAAACATACTAGTTATACTCACTCAGGTTCATGTGAATGAGTGTATTCCTATTCCGTGAGGACGAGTGAGTTAGCTAGCTAGCTATCTTTGTCTTGGTCTTGCTCTATTCTATCTACTTTCAATACAAGGTATTACTTGTAAAATCAGAATAGGTAAATGGCTAACTACATAGCTAGCTAGACTCGAATAATGACACTCCAAATAAGGAAGATCTACCTGCCCTATAAGGTAGACGGATGGATGGGGTCATTGAAGAATCACAAATAAACCCCCCCCAAAGGGAGCGACCAGCCTCATACACACATGTACTATAATCAACCGACTCAACAAGGTGTCCATAACTCGGACCATCCATGTCTCACTCGGATAAAAATCCTTGTTGTCACAACAACCGCAACCCATCCATCACACAGCAAAAGCAATAACACGTAGCTCGTTTCCTGTTTAAGGGACGAACGGATCCACGACCATGGGACAGGCGCCAGCAAAGAACGCATGCGGGCGAAAGGAGAAAATAAAACTGATGCAGAACTCGTATGATGAAGGAGGGAGGGAGGAGGGTGGTATGTAAGTATAGATACAATGCGGAGCAAACGCACAGGGCGCTGGATGGATTATGGTACCCATGCATTCCATACCAGGCGGGCGTAGGGCTAGGGTCAGACCAGAAAATGCAATATGAATATGTTGTCCTACGTTGTCCGCAGGGTAGCTGGGGGCAGGGAGCTCTCCACTACATCACATACAGATAGACAGACAGGGTGCCGATTTGGCTTGCGTTTCACCTCAGACATATATCCATGTCTGTGGGTGGGAGGTAGGGATGTATGGGGTATACGTACGCGCATCGAAGTGCATATCCAACACAGACAGTCAGACACACGACACAACCCCCACACCACCCCCGACCGTCTGGATAGAAGGACCAGCCAACAGGATTGATGGCTGAGAGGGTGTGGTGTCAAATCCCGAAATCCCGGATTGCAGTTGGGTAGGAATAAGCCACCCTTTGACTGACGTACATACAGGAGGTAGCTTCCAGGGTGGGCCGTGCAGGACTGCCAGCTGGAAGAGGGGCGTGGATTGGAATTCGTCGGTGATTACTTCCGCGCAAGTCACGGTCCCTCGGGGGGGCGGCCAAAGGTCATGAAGGGCGGACAGGAGGGAGGAGGGCCTGTCAGAGCGTCAGGCAATGCAATTCAGGTGCCTAAAGGCTTAGTGATTTCTGAGAGATCATTCGTCAAGGAGACAATCCCAGTGGTGCAGATGGGAGGACCGAGCGGGCGCACTTGCTCTCTGGTTCTCTGGTGACTCGGACTGGATCGGGCAGGGCTCCAAGGGTGTAACATGTCGCAGGCCGGGTGGGTTGGGGAAATCAAGGATGGGCGTGCATTAGCCCATATCCACCTATATTTCGTACATAGTCCCATGTACCCGGTCAACCAGATGACGGCCTCCGGAAATGCCCCTTTCAGCGTTGACGGACAGGTATGTGGCTGGAGTGTGGCGAGGCGGTTGCTGTAGGCAGCGAAAGCATCGAACCAGTGCAGGAGGAGATCGCGACGAGTTCCTTACCGACTCCCACCTTGCAGCGTGGAGTTAATATCCCACGGCCAGGGATGGCGGGCTGATCGGCAACCTGGCGGGGATGTTCGGTGATTAAATCGTCCAGAAGTCACCAGAACCAACAATAATATCCAGCAGAATGCACTAATTATTGACCTCGCCCGTCGATCCCTTCCTCACCCCAGGAAGGGAGATCTGCCGCACCACAGTGGGGTGCAGCTGGCTGGTTTCCAGGTTTTCCCGGTCTCGATGGGGAATTCTTCGTGACGGGCTTGCAATCGGTCGGTCGCATGTACAGGTACAGAGGTACACCTTCGCATCGGGTTCAGAACCTAGGACCGGTGTCATGCAATACCACTTCGTATTTCTTCATGCCCGGCTGCATCCATCAACCGTTGAGCTGTCGTGTCAAGGCATGCCCTGACTCGATCGGCGTTCCTGTCAAGGCTCATCCTGTGTAGCATCCTTCCCCCCCCCTCTCTCTCTTTCCTCCTCCTCTCCTCCAGTAGAATGCCGCTCATCCTTGATCCGAGCAATCCCCCTCGCTTCAAGAGGTGACATCCGAAGTGCCTGGGATCCCCATGCGCGGCAGCCAGATTCACCGCCATGTGATAGATCGGATAGATCCCGGTTTCTAAATCGCTTCGCGTCGCCATTCTCGCTGCTCCCTCGCCTCCTCCCCCGTGCTTCGTGCAGTTGGAGTCAGGCCTGTGCCACATTCAACCAGTCTGATCTTCTGTTTATGGGCTCGGAGGCATGTTCCGTCCGTCCGTCCAACTGTCTCTGGCCTGCATGGGTCCCGCGCTGGCGACCGTTGGGAAGAGGGGCCCAAGGGGACCCAGCCTTGAATGTCTTCATGCATCGTAATGCTGCTGTGGCTCATGGGGCCTGAGGATAACGGGGCCTTTCAGTACGCGAGAGGTCGGCCTACGTACGCCCGCACAGACGTCCACGATGACCTCCTCGGGTGACTCCAGCTCCCGAATCCCACGGCCGCCCTACCGCAAGAGCTGGCCGAATGATAAACAGCGCTCGCGCCGTCTGGGGAGTCTGAACCCTCGAGAGGAGCACAGATGGCGTCCAACGAGTTCTGGTCTTGGGGCCATCCACGAGGCGCGCTGGTCGGTAACTGACACTTGGCGATCTAGCCGTCCCGACTGGCCGGAACCAAAATTTAGGGCCTCGTAACCTTCTCATGACGTGTGACAGCACGCCTCCCGCCTGTCCTTTCCGGCGCTCACCGCAAGGCTAGGGGCTGTGAGTGGCTCTCCTGGTGGACCGATTTCCCTGTTGCATGCGTCTCACAATGGTCCTCCACCCATGGATCATCCGGATCAGAAATGCGAGGCCAATTCCATGGTTGCTTTACCGCTCACCTGGGGACGACTCTCTGGGAATGAGTTTGCCGTCTTCTGACGATCGCCTCTTTGCGGCGGTGGACCTGACAAAGCCTGCACCAATGAACCCCTCCGTCAAGCCACAGAGCAGCCCTGGGTAAGAGTATCTGACGAATGCCAGAAATGCACGGTACCGGCCGGATATGAGATAAGGGAACCTCCCCCAGCCCAACCATGGTCAGACTTATAACGAGGATCGGGGAATGCATGAAAGAGGTAAACGCAGAATAAGGAGAAAGGGGCGTTCAGTCCCGTCCTTCCCCCCGAGCCAGTCGAGGTAGTAACCAACGTTCTCATTTTTGTCTAATTCCAGAAACCTGAGTTGACCTCCCAAAAAAAAGTCAAAATATAATGGAAAAAAAAAAAAAAAAAAAAAAAAGGAAAGACAGTCTAACTTGACATGGTCACATCATCCGTACTTGTACTGTACAAAGGTCGTGTATATGCTTGATCCTCATCTCCGATTGAAACCCATAGCAACCCGGTTGGAAAGTGTAAGAGCACCAGAAAGGAAACACGTTAATCTAGTATAAAGAGACAAAAAAAAGAAAACAAAGGAAATGACATAGCCGACAAAACATCCAAAAAAACACCTAAAGATGCAACATCGCAGTGGGCAGTCGTGGTCAGCAGATGCCACTCCCAGACTGTGCCCCTCGGCCAATGACCCCTTCTAGGGTGAAGCCATGCAAAATGATTAAGGTCGATTAGATAAACGGTAAAGGGTATCAAGAGCTGTTGTCCATCTCACTCGGCTCGTCGTATAATTCCTGGATGATCAAAATGAAAGGTTAGAAATGGGTGTTGTTGGTGAACTCTCGTGTCTATTCGGTTCTCGATATCCCAGGGCCCATAACTCATGAAGTGACGAATATATCTCGCGGTAGTGGTCTCGAGTCTAATCTGGCCTGAACAGAGACCAGGTCAAATTGAGCGCAATGGTGCTCGCAATCGATTATGATTTGGCGATTTGGTGGGGAGATGGCATTGATTCGGGAGACGTCTGATCCATATCACTGAAGGGAGACTGCCGTTGAGAGTCAATGTCGTTTCCGCCGTTGCGCATCTGGTTTCGAAGAGCAGGGAGTTGACGTCTTCTGGCGTTGATGAACCAGTTGCTGATCTGTGGTGCGTTGGACGGCTAATTAGCAAACGCTGGGTCTCATATGACCTGGACTTGGGAAAAATGAACTAACCTGGCTGATGGTGAGCCCGGTGCGGGTCATGAACATCTGCTTGTCCTCTTCACTGGGATAGGGATGGTCGAGATGCTCATGGAACCAGGCACGCAGTATGTCCGTAACTGGCTTAGGCAGGTTGCCCCGTCTGCGCTTATTCTTGGGGTCGATTGAATCACCAAGAATACCAAAGTTGGATTGCTGGGCATGCGATAGCGATTGAGGAGAGGCTTGTTCGGAATCGCTCTGATAAGCCATCGCGGGATAAGAATACGCCGACTGGCTAGACATCACTGGTCCACTGTTTCCCAAGAAAGAATCCACGCTCCTGCGATCACCGGGTACTGTGCCTGGAATGTTGGCCGGGGGGAACCCGTGGGGCCCAATGGGTCCAGCCCTGAATTCCTGCGCTGCAAAGTCGGGTCGAGAAAGGGTCCTGGATTCCGGGAAAGCAGAGCCCGTAGTATTGATTCCCCGTTCAGGGAGCGACTGAAGATCCCGAATTGACGGCAGAATCGGACTCGGTCCACGAGAAGCATAGCGGGGGGAACCTGTGATGGGGTCGGTCGGGTTGCCGGCCATGCGACTTTGAGGTTCGCCGGCTCGGGCGGCTGCGACAGAATAATCACCACCGAAGGGCAGTTTAGATGGCGATCCGTAGGGAGGACGGTCCGAGAAGGGGCGGGGATTGGACGTCAGTTCGTGGGCTGCTGATGTCGGCCGCTCGCGCGCATGTTGGCGGGAAGTGAAGTATGAAGTCGATTCGATTTCGTCATGAAGATGGGGCGGAAGCAGCTATCAAAGAATCGATCAGCTTCCCAGTTCCTTTGGGTGACACAACCGGTCAGTTCTCGGGCGCGGGATGTGAGCTCACCTCTCGAAAGGACGGAAGCGCTTGAGTATGCTCCGCTGGAAGTCCACTTGCGTATGAAATGGCCATTTTTCCAGAATCTTCACCCAGTTCACGGTACTGGGACATAGACAATCACGGCGGACGAACGGGAATGATTGCTGGGGAGGTGACTATCCAGTACTGTAGGCAGGATAGAGCGCCAGGGCAGAGAGGCTTGATTACACCAGTATAGCCGGCCTGCGGCGTCCACACGAACCAAGAGACGGGCTGGAGGAAAACCCACACGTCAGACCACTTGGGCTGTCAGGAGGGTGGTTAAATCGATGAGTGTTGGTGGTTGAATTAAATGGCGGGGAGGAGGGATGGAGTGGATATCAAGAGACGGAGAAGGAAAAGAAGGACGGAGGAGGGAAGGGTTAGCCGGATGAGAGTTGGAGTTAGAGGGAGGGCACAGAGCGTAGATAATGAATCTGAATGAAGATAAATGAGGAGAAAACATGGGCGACAGATAATAGTAATATACTTACCAGCGCCTGAGTTTAAAAGTACCTTGACATTGCCGCACACGATGACGATGGAGACAGCTGAACCAAGGTTATGCAAGGTAAGGAGTGAGGCAGCTCAACAATTGGATCTGGGCTGGGTGGACACCAGATCTCTCTTTCAAGGTTGTCGGGGTTCAGTCCTTTTTTTTTTTTTTTTTTTTTTTTTTTTTTCATTTATTTTTTTACCTTTTTTTCTTTTTTCGGATCTTCTCCATTTTTTTAATATACTTTTTTTTCCCTTCTATTTTTTATTTTTTATTTTTTTTATTTTTCCAATATTCCTTTTCGGATTCTACTTTTCCTTATTTTTTGATCTTTTTTATCCTCCCTAACGAGATAACCCTTTCCCTTTCCTGGGAGACAATAACAATGATGGATCATGCATGTCCAACTCCGAGATTCTGCAAGACAGCTTGTACATTTCATGGTGGCATTCGCGTTTATAAGGGAAAAGAGCAAAATAAAATGGGAAAAAAAAAAAAAAGTAAAAATAGAAAAATGAAAGTCCTCGTATCTGTCTACGTAGAAGGCACAAGGTCTCTGGAACCCGACACTCAGACACACGCGCACACTGGCAGCACCGTCAGCTGTCCCATACTTAGCAGGCAAGCCACCCATGGAAAATGGCAAGAACAGGGGGGAAACCCCCAAGAGAAAACCGAAGATCGTGGGTGGGAGTGGATACAGTAGCCACAAACTACAGACGACCGTCATTTGCTCCGGCGGTATCCAGAAGGCATGCACAGAGAGGGGGATCCAAAGAAGGAGGAGGGGGTTTTTCCTGGGAGACCGTGAGGTGCGAAAGTTGGCAGAAAGGATCATAAAAAATCACAATCGAAACACTGATTCGTTAAATTCATTTATTTTTAATTTCACTGCCATCCCCCCTTCTCTTTAATGAATCTACATTATTCGCTCTTAAGGTTGTCCTGACAGATGGTGCCAAGGGCCCGGGATCTGGAGTGATGACCCAACTCGGGCGCAGGGAGGCAGAAGAAACACAGCAGAGAGGGGGGGGGAAGTGGAAGGGGGAAAAAAACAACAACCACCACCAAATACAAAAAAAAAAAAAAAAATAGAAGAAAAAAAATAGAAGAAAAAAAATAGAAGAAAAAAAATATATCTACATGTAAACTCACGGTGCCATTATCTCAGTGGCGCTACAGAAAAAACACTTCACTGAGCACCCTAGTAGGTGTAAGGTTGTCGGTATTCCTCCTGTCTGCTTGCCCGCTGCCATCTGGAAATCCTATCCGGGCGGACTCCGTTTGTCCTTATGCATGTACAATGCATGTAGAATGTCCTTGATGTCTGTCTAAATGGAAGTCACTAGGTACCTAAGTAGGTACGTAGGCCAGAGACCTGGATGGTGATAGCAGCCATCCATTGCGGCGCTAAATCTCGACATGCCTACATGCCTAGGGAGGACTGAGAAGCGAAGATGACTGGCTCCAGGATGATGGTGGCCAGCTTGTTCGTCCTGTTGTTTGATCTATCTATCTATCGTGCACAATCGGAGGGAATCACCCCGGACTGTGCATTCCCATCTTCATTCCTTTCAAACTCTTTTCCTTTTTTTTTTTTTTTTTTGCTTTTTGAGGAGTTCATCCCAAATCCCCTGCCTAGGATGACTCGGGTCCCCCGGAAAACAAATCAGAGCCGTTTCGTTAGCGTTGGGGATATCATATGCCGGGGCTGATGGAAGGAAGAGGGCAGCGAGATCGTTGACGGTACGGAGTACTGCCGTATTGTCGGCTAGACTAGCACCCGCGCCAACACCAGGGCAAAACGAAGCTGAAACTGGGATTCCCTTCCCAGCGACATGCGCCGCCCCCCTCATATTCCGTACAAGTTCGTAACTAGTAAACTTCCAGAAACGAACTAAGCGGGTTAGTTCTGTTTGTCACCCCGATTCTTTTCTTTTTCTTTTTTTAGGGAACTCGTTGAAACACGGGTTCGTTACCTCTCCGGGGAAGACCTAGGTTCCCAGGCGGTTGATCACCCCGGAGCCAGTCACTCGTTGGAGATAATAATAACCACCACCAGAAATATTCACGATGCCTTGCGGTGAACAGTGCTAGTGCGGTAACATTTTTTAGGTACGGAGTAAACTTTGGTCTCGCGGTGGCGAGAAATGTCGCCCGGCCTTTGCCCTCTCAGGACATTGCACAGGCGTCTCACTTAATTACTGCTGTCTCTGCTTAATTAAGTGCCGTATAAGGTGGGGGTGGTACAAGACCGAGCCCACCGTGCTTGACTCGAGGCCTACGGAAAAAGCTTCCTGCAGGCATATCGTCAAGTCGGCCGAGCTTTAACAGCCCTGCTATTAATCGGTCATCCTACGTTGCATTGCACAGGGTAGTAGTAGTAAGGACTAAGGCCACCACCTCTCCTGTCGGCCACATCCTCGACTAGCACCACTAACTGGCCAACCAACCGGCACCAACGCAGTCCGCACTGCACGGGAGGGAGCTAAGGAGGAGCAAGGAAGCAAATCCTCTCGCTCAGGAACGGTCCGGAGCAGACATGGCTGTAAGTCTAGCCCAAAGCGATCTTAGTGAGGATGCAGGAGAGGGGCGGGGGCTTGGGGATTCATTTTTCAGCTGCGGGTTTCCAAGCCAATCACGAGCGGAGCCGAGGGAAAATGCACGAAGAAAACAGCAAAAGCAAAAGGCTAAAAGAGGGCGCGAGAAAAGGTAAAAAACATAAATGAAAAAGAAAAAGCATGAGAGATCGCCGGGTGGGCTCCACCACGGCGGTGGTGTCAGAAAAGGCGCGTAGGGCCAATGCCGACCAAAGAGAGATTCCCCCAGGCATCACAAGTCATAGCTTATCCTCGAACAGGATGCACCTAGGTTGAAGAGGGTTAGAGAGAACAGCCACCGAATACAGGATAATACAGCATACCCAGAATGGTGACCATACTCCATGCAGGTCGTCCCGATGCTCAAGTTTGTGTTTAATTTAGTATGGTATTTTACTTGCCTTGCAGAGATATATAAACTGTGTGACGGCTATGGCGTCTCTCCCGCTGCAAGGTAACTAAACAGGGCGAGGTCCGATCGACCGGTTAGGGAGTCTCATCGAGATCGATCATACCAACCCCGATGGCAGAGGCTCCAAGAGACTCAAAGAGTCAGAAGGAGGATCAAACAGCGGGGAAATGAGCTAGGTGACAGAAGGATAAGGGACTAATTCCGGATGTAGCACGTCGTAGGTCATCACCGACGTGACAACTGAGAAGAGGTTCCAACTTCCGGGACAGGGAAAGGATGATCGCCGAGCAGTTCTTCTTCATGGGCCCGACCCCACTTGCTTTTCAGATGGGCTGCAATCTGTGGTCAGAAGATCCACGCCGGCCTCTCTTCGCTTTTGCCAGTTCCATCACCATACGTCGTAACGGCGGCAGTCATTATTAGTATCATCACCCCCATAATCGCACCGTTTCTGAAACTCTGGGTAAATACCGAACCGCCTTGCTGGGAACATATGACGGAGAATAGAACCACCCGCCTCGATTCGAGACACCACTGGCCAGCAGCAGTAACGACACTACTGTTTGAGGGAGAGCCTCATGTTCGTTACAGTTACTTACAGTGCCCCCCATAGCCCCCCTCCCTTCTCTCCCCTCCCTTCTCTCCCCTCCCCCCCTTGGTAGCGGCGTGGTGGTCAAACCAGGTAACATGACTAAAGTCGGTCGCAGCCAATGCTGTCCAGGCGAGTCCGGTTTAGCGATGATTGGCCGCAACCCACCATATAATATGCAAGATCCATTGCCCGTGCATATGACATCTCAGGTTGTCGGCTAGGAGGTGGGTATGGAGAATTGACATGCCGCGATTAGAGGCAAAAGTTCACACCAGATTAATTAGGATTCATTACGGAGTACAAGGGTTGACTATCGCCGGTCGCGACACAGCCAGGCGCATTGAGAAAAATAATCAATGACTCGGTTTAATTAGGATCGGAGAGTTGGGTGCTGGACCAGGTGCGCCTCTGCTAACGAATGATATGCATGACAGTTATTGCGATAAAGTGGGATTAATTAGTCGCAAATTGTTTGGGTCCCCCTCCCCCCTTTCTGACGGACAGAGAGTAGTAGCCCACGAGGAGACGCTGTTCCAAAGTTCGGGAGAGCTCTGCCACCTTGGATCCCGACGAAAAGTTTAAGGTCCAGTTTCAGGGATGACAACCACATGAGGGCGAGAGGGATGACAGGGACAGGCCTGCATCCATGGTTGACGGATTAATAGTTCTGACCAGGAGAAACTACCACATGATAGTGTGAAGGGGAAGCAGATGCAGTGGGTCCATCATGGACATTGGTTGGAGAAGGGATCCTGCCACGGATACATGGCATGGCAATAATGATGATGATGATGGCAGAGCTGAAAAATGGAGGGAGTGACAGTGTGTGGACGGGGCGCAATCCTCCTTTTGCTTAGTGTCGTGGATGGACTGGGCGTGCCCAGTCACGAGCCCATGACGTACCCCACCGGTGGGCCGATCGGAAAAGCGCCCCTCGAAGCGACCCGGCTGATTGGTTCGTCCCCTGGCCCGGGAGAATCACGGCCGCGTCCAATGACAAATGACAACTGACACAGTCACGGGCCAAGCCGCGGGAGGGTGCACGACAAGGTCTCTGTACCAGCGACAGGAGCATTATTATTACTATGTTATATCATTATTATCATTGTTATCCTCTTTGTATGGAGTACTATGTGTAGGTTCCATGGAATGAGGGTGACCGATCAGGACTGCCCCTGGTAGGGCAACGGGCATCCTCTCGCCCGAGAAAAAGTGCACCTAGCCACCTACGACCTCGATGGCTAGCTAGGTAGATGCACACACGCCTGGTGCACTACTGTGTACCCAACGTTAGCGTCGAGGTTGGTTCTGGCCACGGGGGGTTCAGATAGGTATCCAGACCGACCCCAGAGTCCACTAAGGTTCTGGTTAATGCTCGTAATAAGATGGACACCCATAAACGGTCTGCTCCTCGACCCTAGTGCTGCTGCAGCGTTCCGAGACGTTATCGTCCTGGTGTCAAAATTTCGGGCCTTCCAATCAATTACGATCAACACGTCGAAACTTGATGCTGATGGCTAGGTTAGCACAGGGCTAAGGCAACTTTAATGGAGGTTGAGATCGGAGGTTCGGCATATGCCCGATTACCAACCTGCTCCATGAACCCTAAGCCGGGAACATCAAATCATGACAAGCAAAGTTTGAGCGATGTCAGGACTAATCTCCGGGGTGCTATCTCAAAAGAGCATTGTTCTTTTTCTCGACAGGGCAGTCTGCCCCGCGACCAATTGACAGGAGAGTTCGGTACGAACCAGCGAGACGGTCAAAGTTTGTGGTGCTGACCCAGAATCCACAGCCAACGAACGCTATGCGGTATCCAGACTTCCAGGCCGAGTAAGCCCGTCAGTCTTCCTTCGCGTGCGAGCTAAAAGGAGCCACCCTCGTGGCTTGCCAGATCAGAGCTGCATCCGCCGTGAATGATTTGTCAATGGGAGGGGGCGGCCTCTATCGCATTACTAGCAGCCATTTCACCCGGCTCCAGGATGCTGCCACGGGCTCCTTCCCGAACAGGAAGGGTTGCTGCCTTGCTAGATGTCAGTACTGAGTGCCACTGACTGCCTAGTCCTGCAGGAGTTACAATTCACCGAGGAGGGGTGATTAGCAGAACCTACTTACCTGTCTAGCGCACACCGTCTGTGGCATCCTATCTAGTAAATAGTAGCGGTAAAGAAAGGCCTATGCGGACTGGACAGACCACCGACTCAAGCCCACCCACCCTATGTGGTGTCTGAGTGTCGGTACTTGGGGGGGGGGGGGGGG
>KV907496.1:1947739-2048950 GCA_001990825.1 Aspergillus carbonarius ITEM 5010
CACCGATCCCTGACATCTTCCCCCCCCCCCCCCACCCGCTCATAACAGTCAGCGATATTCTCTACTTAATCACCATCTACATCTCCAAATGCTGCGTCTGCGGCATCTATCTCCGCCTCACACCCCAGAAATCCCACAACCGAGCCACCCTCACCACGCTCGCGCTCTGCACCGCATGGGTCATCCCAGCAGTTCTCATCATCGCCGTAAATTGCGAACTGAACCGTCCCTGGAAAGGAACCGGAGGACAATGCATAGATCTGGTACTTCCTCTCCCCTCCCCTTCCATTTCTCCATCCCATCCCATCCCATCCCAACCACAACTAATAAATTAAAGCTCCAACGCTGGCAATTCATCGTCGCATTAGACATAGCCACCGAACTGATCATCTTTGGATTAGCCATCGCTCTTCTCTGGGGACTCTTCATGCCCTTGAAGCGCAAATTAACAATCAGGTTTGCATTCATGTTTCGACTTCCGTGAGCGATCGTCCCTTCCTTCTCTCCGTCTCAAATGATAATAATCCTAACCCAGACCTCGAAGGTTAATCTTATTCTCCATCTTCCATATCTACACCATCAATCGCAACGTCTATACCCCCGATCCCACGCTATCCGTTGTCACGCCCGTGATCTGGGCCCAGGTAGAACTCAATTATGCTCTCGTGGCATGCAGCGTCTTCTGTCTGCGACCTTTTATGGCGGCCGTGAGCACCAATTACGGTACAGCGGGGGATTCAAATCTGGAGAGTAGTGGGGTGTCCAGATCGGCGAAGGTGGACTTGGAGTCAAGACCAAATTATTTGGCGTCGGATGAGAGGAGATCCTGGAGGATGTCGAGAAGAATGTCGAGGGGGTTGGAATCTGCGGTGACGAGTCCGATTGAACTTGTAGAAATGGATGAAAGGAGGGAGAGTGGGGGGAGCGATGGTGGAAGCTGTGGTAGTGCGAAGATGATTATTCGGAAGGATGTGGAGTACTCTGTTGAATATAACGATGGTGGCCGTGGTGGTGGGGAGCCTGGTTTGGACGTCGCTGGGACGGACTGGAGTCGGTAAGTGGTCTCTCACGATGAATGTTGCGAATGTAAATAGTGTATGTGAGGTCTTCATATGATCAACTTCTTACTTACGGAAGAAAAGACTGTTTGGCATCTTATATGATCGGATGGTTACTATCTATATGTACAATTCCATCCAGGAAGAGAATATATCAGACGACGCCTGCTCGCCCCATGTTAAGATAACAATGAGAAAAAGAAACCCCCAACCGCATTATTAATTCGCAGCAGTCGGACGCTTGAATGGGTGCGCTTCAGTATTCCTACCCAACCACCATTAGCATGGGCATTCGAAAAGTATAGACAACCTGAAAAAAAAGCACTTACAAGACATATTCATCCAGATTCACGAGGTCCGGCTCAGAGAAAATAAGATAGAAGTATTTCAGCGTCTCCGCCAGCCAGAAACTCTCCATGTAGTCCATCTGCGGCGACTCGGGGTCCCGAACATCGGAGATTGCCGCATGTCCGTACGAGGTGCGTGTCATCCTCTCGATGTTTTGGAACATCCTCCAGGCAGCATCCTGCAGAGATCTGTCTCCTGTTAAGCGGTACATGATGAAGACTGATTCGATGGCTTCGGGTCTATGATGGGAATTAGTTTAGATGCAATGTGTGTAGAGGGGGAATAAGGAACATACCGGAGCAGATACTTGGCATCTGGAATATCAGCTACGCCTGGTGGTAGCTTCTTTCCATCCGAGGTCGTTTTCCCGGCACGGGCGCTTCTAGATAATTTGCAGTTTTCGGTATGCTCGCACACGGTAAGATGCAGGATCTCAGGCATGATTCCGGTGGGCATGACGTCGTATGCCCAAATGCATCCGTCGACCAACTTCCGTGCGATGGATAACTCCTCTGGGCGATCAAAGACCCTGGCACCGATGCCTACAGTGCCTCCGAGGTAGCACTTGAGATGCTCCCATTGGGGTTCTAGGGTTTCCTTGCCGGTCGAGGGTGCAGAGACACGCATGTTTCCAGCGAAGAGGATATCTCGGCCATCCTCGGTCTTCGGGCGGAATAGCAGGTGGCTTTTCAACGCTTTCATGAAGGAGTTGTACATTTTACGGTACTGACTCGTCTGTCCTCCCAGCAGCATATGCTCCTTAGGGAGGTACTCGTATGTCGAGTCAGCCATTCCTCCGATAGTGAATCGGGGATCAGCAAATTCCAAGTCCTTGGCGTTGACCATCAGGGGCCACATCCCAGGGACGTTGGTCTTTTCCTGGGATTCTTCGAGAAAGTCCGTGATCCTTTGGATAGCATCAAAGTACTTGGGGTCATGGGTCAGCTGAGACAGCCGCGTGAATTCCAGGTTCAAGGACCCGAGTTCAGCAAGTACGGTGTTCCGGCCCGCTTCAATATTCAACCCTCCAGCAGATCTAGATTCCGGTTAACACGATCTGCTGATTTGGAAATGGTATCCCAAGGATACAACGGAGTGATTTGGTAATCGAGGGATCTGCCTCTGTACGCCTTACCTGGTCCATTCCCATCGCGATTGCGGCATCCGATTACGAGTATCGAAAGACCCATAGATCATATCTGCGATTTCAACTGCCTTTTTCAAGAGAACCGGATATCTACCATTGGTCAAATCATAGGCACCAAGAAGCCCGCCTAAGTAGCGGATGTTGGTCTCAAATATATTGATTTGGATGGCATTGGTGGTCGTGAAATCAATGAACTCGACTGCTTCAACAGCTTCCTCAAATTCGTCCATGAGACCCATGATAACGAGCGTATCCAAGGAATCAACTAGAGTAGCTGCCCAACCCGCAAACGTTTCGCGGTGGCCACCGCTTAAGGGGGAGAGTTCATCCTCTAGCCAGGCATTATCCTTGTATCCTTTCCACGCATGCTGGAATGCTTTCTTGACCGCATGCTGCCTCTTTACTCTTCCCCACCGTGCGAACCACGACTCCCTAGGGAAATCATACTGGATCCGGGGGATAGCCGATGTCGCGGAAGTGGGAAGAGGAATGTAATCGGAAATTGGGTATTGTTCGACATGTTTCCGCCAACGAGCCCTACCTTCTTTGTGTGGAGGACGGTCGGTCGAATACTGCTGGTGATGGTGATGGGGTGGCTCCGCACCGGGCGGTAGGTTCGAGAAAAGAGCGTATGTAATGCATAGGAGAATAATGGTGGGAAGCAGATAGCTCCGTCGCGATATCATCATGGCGAGCAATAGAAAGTACTGGATTAAGGATCGCTAAATGAACGATGAGAAGATACGAAGAGAGAGGACAGCTGTACGGAGTACAGCAATAAATTATATTAAACAAGAGAGAGGTAACATCGGGGATGCAAGAGCATACTCGATGTCAGGCTAAACAGAAGTCGGCTCAGCTTGATAACGCCACGAATGAGACTAAAAGAGAAAGTGGTTGGTGAGGTCGACTCGAAAAGACTGATTGAGACGACGATTATTTGCAAGGGCAGCACGCCGGTGGGAGCTGGACAAGGCATCGGACCCGTATATATCCTGTCGCTGGGAAATGCCCCTGGTCCGGCCCTTCTGTCCCAGCCAAAGCTAGCAAATAAGCATGGACGGCGCAGTGGAGGTATGTTGCATCCAAGCGCTTATTGCTCCATCCCATAAGCGGCCAGTCATGGGTGGCATGTTGATCGCAAAGACGCGAGTGTGAATCCGCAAAAAGGTTACTGACGACTGAACTTACCGGAGTAAGTAATAGCTGAGCGGAGCGCAAACAAGCAATATGGCGGAAGGATCTGCTCATTGCGTAAGCTAGTGGTCCCCCTGGACCCTTGCCGGCTTAAGGATCGCGAAGGGGGGAGGGTTAATCCGACTTTAGTGGGTGCCATTTTCTATTCTTGACCTGTTGACGTCCTCGACTCCAAAACTAAGACCTCCTTGTGGTCTCAGCCTCATTAACGGAGTATTTGTCCCGCGTCTTGGCCCCCGACAGCCAACAGACCAGCAGAGACCAGACTCCAGAGATTAGGAATCTGTGCCCCCCTGGGGTTGGGACACTCAAAGACCCAGGTCTAGACGGACCAAAGGCCGCGCCTCTGGGCTGCTCAAAGCCTCAATCAAGGGTAGAGTCGGGGGTAGAATGTTCGAGGTGGAGCCCCGAGGACCCAGACGGCCCAGGAATTAATTGCGTGAGGTGGAGGCGGGCCTGGATAAACGCCACGGAGAACGGAGCCGATACGGAGGTCGGACGGTCAACAAAGTCCCAGGCGGCCAGGCCTGAGGCCAGACCATGGCTGAACCTGTTTTGTTCGGTTTGCATCGTTGCCTGGCCTCCCAGGCACTAACTCTCGGACAACCTGCTCCAACTCAATGACGGATCAAACGGCATTATCATTACTATTTGGGGCCAACGCTCAAGACCGGGCGACCAAATTAGAACTCTTACATTAACATCCCTGATTACCAGGTACTCCGTATTAGACCTAAGTACGTCGGGATTCCCACCAAGGATCCACCCCCTACCAACATGCCCCTTCCCTCACAGTCGATTTACTGATTGGGTATTAGACATAAGCACCCTTGACAATGAATGGTTCCCCCTGCGCAATTTGATATCAGAGTCGCTAGCAATTGAATCCACTCTCTTCATCGCCCTGCGCTTAGAAGATATCCCTCTTGCGTTCCAAATACTGGCACGTGCTTGCATCCGTAACCACCCCGATCAGAGTCGGAAAGAAACTTCCATAGAGCTTAATCCCCCATTCGATCTCAAACAAAATGCCTATCACAGGGTAAGCGCGCGACAACTATCATGCCTGAACCCTAAGTCTAACCTCACCCCACCCAGGGTTTACTTCATCCCCTCGAATCCAAATGCATCAACAGGGTTGGCGACAGTCACCGAGCGCCTGCACACAGCCCTAGCAGATGAACCAACTCTATTAGGCCGTTGGTACCTAGAACACAGACTAATGCGGGATACGCCATCATGTGTTCCGGCATCAGCCTCCCAACGACAAGTGCAGCCACGATACATGCAATTCTTGTCTCTATCGTTTCATCCAAACCATGGCTTCATCTACACCTCTGAGGCGTCAGATAAAAGTGGGCACCACCCAAACACCTCTACGGCCGGAGTAGCCACCAAACCTCCTCCAATGGGAGCTACAGGACCAGCACCTGTGCCTCCCAGCTCATCTGCTGCAACACAACCATCCCAGTCCGGAGGGTCAATGGTAATGACCACGGTGCCACTTCCGTCCTGTACCGCACTCTTCCAGCATTTTGGCTACGCCTGCCAGCCTTTCTGGTGTCATCGACACACAGTTTCGCTGATGAATGGTGCGGTATACGATGTGGGTGATTTCCGGGTCCGAGTTGGTGATGTAAGACAAACTCAACCGGCAGCGAGGGTTCGGGGGGCGGTTGTTCAGATCGAATGGCGGGGTCCGTCCATAGTGGATTCGATATCAGCCCAAAGTCTGGCCAGCAAGCTTGGTGACGGGCAAATAGCTGACGATGACTCTGGGGTTGACATGGCATTTCCGGATGCCATTGAGGATGCTGATATCGATGCCGAATATGCAACAACTGCTGCGTTAATTCGGGAATTCTGGGCCCGGTTAGGCATCGATGGAGCCAGGGAAGCTATCCTGCTGCCGGATGTGGGGAAGGAGGTCAAAAATCAACTGAGAAGGTTGAAGCAAAAAGGCTCGCAGACCGTTTCTGATGATAAGGGTTTGCAGCAGGTGGATGAGGATCCCGATCCGGATGCGGGAGTGGATGTGGCGAGGCAATTCATGGAAATCCTTAGATTTAACCGATGAGGTTAGGAGTGCTCAAAATTGAACTGTTGATTTCGTCGATATATCCGACCCAATATGTCCACATGAGAAGACACTTGGCTATGAAGCTAGTTCATGGTAGATCTGGTGTAGATCTCTTGTAGATTGAGTTTGGGTGGCGTGTGGCACGGGAAATCTACGTGATGGACATGGGCAGCCGGAAGAGGGCACTGGAGGGGGTAATCGACAATGTCACACAAACCCTCACCATCAGTTGCTGTTTGATTAGATCTGGAAAGGTACTTCCATAAGAAATACATCCATCCCATGTAGGTATTGGAGGAAACAGTCGTCGACAATCGATTGATTATTATCATATACCTTCGAGTCACTACGATAGAGCAGAGAACCGGAGGCACGAATCGGAACACGGGAGCTATGAACAACGGGGAAAGAGGAAATGAGGAAATGATGGGATGAAGAATGACAGGTAGCCCTCGCGGGGTGACATCAGACCAGAGATCCCCGGCAAGCCCGGGAAAGTCCTGTACTCCTAATCAGACAACTTCAGCCTCAGCTCGCTTAAATCAGTTTAGATTTATGGTCGCCTCTACCGTCCCTGCAACATCAAAACCAACAACGATAATGCAAGCGCTCGACCGTTAGAGGAAGGAAGAATCATAACCAAATGATGAAACTACAAGAGACAGTTGAGATAGAGATGGGACATTGTGGAGTAGATTTCATTGCTCCCACCCTTTCCGCTAACACAAGATAAATAGAACATGATAAGCCGACTATTTTTGCATCATGAGCTGGACGAACTCATTGTCTGGACACTGGATTAGCATGCCGAACGCAGATGGTTGTCGATAGAAAACATACAATCAATGCGGCCGTCGCCGTCCTGGTCCGCCTCACGGATCATCTCATCGACCTCGTCGTCGGTGAGCTTCTCACCGATGGAGGTCATGACATGACGCAGCTCAGCGGCGGAGATAAAACCGTTGTTATCGCGGTCGAAGACCTTGAAAGCCTCGCGAATCTCCTCCTCGGAGTCGGTGTCCTTCATCTTACGAGCCATCATGGTAAGGAATTCTGGCAGAAGTTAATATCCGGTTCGCATTCTTGCCTCGTGTGAACACAAGCCCGCCACATACCGGGGAAGTCGATCGTGCCGTTGTTGTCAGCATCGACCTCATTGATCATGTCCTGAAGCTCAGACTCAGAGGGGTTCTGGCCGAGCGAGCGCATGACAGTGCCCAGCTCCTTGGTGGTGATCTGGCCTATTTCCCATGTCACATCAGTATCACGGCTCAAGTCGCTTGGAAAACGGCTTTCGGAAACCCGCGGTCGGTTCGGTCGCCATAGGTAAATATGAAGGGAATAGGATTCCACCCACCATCGCCATCCTTGTCCTATTGGATTAGAGCATATGAGCGTGTATTCTTGTGGACTATCGATCGCTTTCGCTGGTCGGAAGACATTCAGGAGGTACTTACAAAGAGGGAGAAGGCCTCCTTGTATTCAGAAACTTGCTCTTCGGTCAGAGAGTCGGCCTAGGTGTTGCGATGTCAGCAATTCTGTCGAGAATGCCAGGCAGATCTGCCCCGCAAAGTGGGGGATTTTCAACACAACTGGCCAGGACGGCAAGGGAAGAGTCACATACCATGGTTAAAAAGATGAGGAATAAGTAACGGGAGAAAAACTGAAGCTGTGGATACGAGTGAAAAGAAACAGGGACGCTGGTGGCTTTACGGTAGCGGTAAAGGCAGCGGGGGGAAGAGGAGGTGGTGTTGGTGGTGGTGGAAGATGATTTAAGGGGAACCCGAATCCATCATAATAATAAATGACCACTGAGCTGGACGCCTGGCAAGGCGGTCGCTTATGCCTGAAACGTGACCCGCCCTGGCCACCATGTGCCCGCAGCCTGGAAAGGCTGACCTGCCCGCGCCCGTCTGTAGTCAACTTGCCTCCTTTCCCCATCCCCGGTCCCCATGGATCGGTTGGTTCCAATTTCTTGAACTGCTGCATGATCGCTGTATCCCATCATACTTGCCTGCTGGCAACGCCCGTTGCCTTGCCACGATCAGCCTAATAGCTGCATGTTGGGTGCAGCCTTGTATGTGAGCCTTATGTACCTTCTGCCCAGTTGCTGACGACTACTGCCGTGGATCCCCGGCAGTACCAAAGCTTGAAAGCAACAAGTCCCGCCTGCTCTACCCAGGACGAACCTTGTTCAACCACTCTACCCGGAAACTTTTCTATGGGTCACTTTTGTACCTGACGATTCAGTCATGCCATCACGGGCCGTCAAATGTCTCTTCTCTCATTGACTCATATTTTCGCTGGCAAACTATATCCGACCACTAGACACCGTTTTCGTGCTGGTCATGGCGGTATAGATATGCCTGATATCTGGCCTTGGCATATTTCGTGCCTGGACACGAATCTGACATTGAAACTCAGATCAGCAATGATATTGTTCGACTTCTCTATTGAAGAGGTGGCTATCGAACAATGAGGAGTAAGGAGAGTACACCCAAGTGCGCTTTTAACTTTGTCTCAGACAAGTAATCCGTCCCATTAGTAGCAGTACTGTACCTGAGAGCCCTATGACTGCTTGATACTAATGCGCAGGTGGCCAATCAATACTGCAATCATGATATCTAGCCAACGTGGTTATGAGGGTCTCTCAACATAGTATTACTGATTTAAGCTTGGCCTTGCTGATCTACAGCAATGAGAGGGATCCTTCTAGCAGAGGGATGTCCACATGATTCTTCCTGCTATGTTGCTTGCGAGCTTCATAGCACCTTTCGGTCTGGATAGAGTATGTAGGCCGTCGACCGTTTATTATTGAGTATCATATAGATAGCACAAGTGACTCATGTCTCATGATGTAACCGTATGTCCAAGCATTTGACACGGCGCAACAGTGCGCTTCCTAGGGGACGTGATAGTGCTGCAAGTGAGCCTTGTACTAGGACATGAAAGCCAAAGCCATATACGCACGAATGATAGACATATAATTCCCCTTCGGGGCATCGTCCCCCGAATACGACGACCACTTCGATCAAGATGCATAATCTCGCATTATTACTCAGGCATGGCATCTTAGCATCGTGGCTGACGTAATTTATTTAGATCGGCGCGGCTGCTACCGCATCGGGGTTGGTGCGGTCGTCCCTTCATGTGCAACATGGAGATCGAGCTTCGGGAAGTACAGACTACAGAGGTGCTATCGGATTCATCCTGCTGCATACGAGCTTACGCAGAAACGGCCTCATTCCCCATCGCCTTGAACGTCATATACCCATACACCTTGTATTCCAAGTTCTTGTGGCTCGCTATATCGGTGTTCCTCTGACGGCATCCCTCGGCCAACAATGATCAGGGTAGCCTAAGAGCACCCCCGACGCAGGATTACCGCAGAACAACAACCCCTTCACGATGTGGCGGGACCGCACCAACCTGTAACATCCCCCAAACCGGAATATTATACGCTGCTGATTCAAAGAAATCTAACCATCTGCCCCAAAACAGCTACATCTCCTACCGGCAGTCGTTCGCGCATCACCCAGCCAAGAAGCCACGTTATCTCGGAGCATCCAATGGCTTTTCCGATAGTCCGTCACAGCCCGAAGAAAGCCGACGACTCATTTCGGATACTGGAGGACTAGACGACGATGGCGATGCAATCATTGAGATGGATGTTTTACCCCCGCGCTGGGTCGATGTACAGGAAGAAGTGACGGAACTACTGGCAGACATTGCGCAGAAATCCGGCCTCCTAGATAAGCTACACCAGAAACACCTTCTACCTGGATTCGGCGACGAAGATGCAAGGAAGCAGGATGAAGCTGTGATAGAGCGACTGACACAAGAGATCACGCGCGCCTTCCACATGTGCCAGAAGGCGGTTCAGAAGATCGAGGTGATGGTGCGGGAGGCTAAACAACAGGGCGGAGTGAGCAGCGGAGATGAGACTATGGCCAAGAACCTGCAGATATCTCTTGCTGCGAGAGTGCAGGAGGCTAGTGCTCGCTTTCGCAAGAAACAGAGTAATTATCTGAAGAGTGAGATTGTCTGGATTTGTCCTGGTGTGTTTATTGGGCTAACCGCATGGGCTCGTAGAGTTACGAGGACTGGAAGGTGGATCAGTGCCGTTTGAACGATCCCCGACACCGATGCAGAACCCCTACACGGATCCTTCGTTGATGGAATCCGACGCGGACAAGTCATTCTCGCAGTCTACGCTGATACAAACGTCGCAACGACTGACGGGTCAGAATGATGCCGCAATTGAGCAGCGGGAACGGGAAATCAACGACATCGCCAAAGGAATCATCGAATTGTCGGATATCTTCCGCGAGCTACAGGCTATGGTTATTGATCAGGGCACTATGCTGGATCGGATCGACTATAACATTGAGCGGATGGGGACGGAGGTCAAGGCTGCGGATAAAGAGCTTAAAGTGGTATGTCTGCATCAGATGCGGTGCACCGAGGAATTCTTACTAATCGTTCTGCACCTGACAGGCCACGAACTATCAGCGACGTACAGTGAAGCGCAAAATTCTTCTATTGTTGGTGATCCTGGTAGCAGGTCTGTTTATCGTTCTACTGGTGAAGCCGAAGAAGCACAGTTCCCCGGATCCCGCCCCGGCACCGGCGCCGCCTCCTCCCCCGCAAAATGAACAGCCGCCCGCTGTGGCTTCTCGAGCATTCATGACCATCTCTCGCCACAATAGACGTCCATCCTTGTTACGGGCCGCGAGAAACAAATGGGGCGATCCAGATATATATCGATAGCTCGCATTCCAGTATTCAATGATAATAGTAATGAGACTAATTCAAATGAATTCAGCGGTGAATTATCAGTTACGAGATTATCTGCCTGATGGACATGCTGTTCAAAGTATTGCTAATCACATAAACAGTGAATATCCAGCCATTATCGTAACAAGCAAAGATGGCCGTGCCCCCTACTACGGGAAAGGAATACCTACAACTTCAGTAAATAGCAAGAACAAATGGGGTTCACAAGGTACAGTTGTCGGCAAATAACCAGATTTGAGCTGGTGGTCCACCACGAAGGAGGGACTTTCAGTGAGCCTACTGCTGGGCATCACTCTCTTGTTTTAGGAGCTCAGCAACATCGGCATCTAAATCACCGCTTGCGAACTGGGCATAATCCTCTTCCTCGTGGGTAACCTTGCGCTTCTTGGCATGAAGCCCATTTGAACCGTCCAGCTGGTGCTCACTCATTTCCATAGAAGGGAGGCCTGCCAACGAAAAAGAAGAATCGATGGAGTTTCCGAATCCTGGTAGGGTGAAGCCACCTAGAATCTGGGGTTGAGTAGGGGCGGCACCAGAATTTGTCTCCTGTGCTGCCTGCTTGGGGGAGCCAACAGGAGTAAGGGCCTCTACGGGCGGGGGAGTTAGGGCCTCAACTTCAGGACGGGTGATGGATTCTCCCTCTACCCCAAGATCTCCGTGGCTGACCGGGGGCGAGTTTTCAGCAGAAAGTCCCCGCATGATCCCATCTTCAACCTCCCGCTTCGTCGCCTCCGTCTCCGCTTTTCTTTCCTTAAGCTGCGCAGCCGTGGCTTGCTCCTTCAACAAGGCTGAGCGATTGGTTTCGAGAAGCTTCTCAAGACCGTCGATGAGCAAACGGCGTGATCTGATCACCTCTGAGACAGAGCTCTCTGCGTTTGCAAGGGCTTTCAACAGTTGACTCAGTCGCGCAGCGTGCACCGGAGGTGGTGGCAAAGGTGTGTTGGAATCGTGCAGCTTATCATACTCCCCATTAGCCATTGCGGTTGGTCCCACGGAAGCCAATGTAGCTTTGGAAAGGGTTGATTGTAGAGGCACCAGAGGCTGAAGCTCAGGCGGCGTCGATCCTGACGAATTTGAAAAAAGGGAGCCTCCTAGCAACGGCTTTTTACCGGTAGAGCGCGATTTATCGATTTCTATAACTAGGTAAGATGGGCGAATGGGGTAGAACGTGAAGGGCGTCTTACCATCGACTCGAGCCTCTACAGCCTCCTGGATGGGAAGCTCAAATATTTGTCTCTGTCTCCACACTTCAACCACCCGACGAAGCTTTTGCTGGATATCGTTTGAGGAGCCTTTGTATGCGATAGCCGTGGCCTCTGCGATGATCTGGTAAATCTTAGCCTTTACTATGTCTCAGTACCCGGTATGATGAGACTGACCGGTGAAAATGCGACGACAAAGTCGTCCTTCCGTCGGGCCTTTGACTGTTGCACAACCTCTGGAACTGTTATTAGTGCCAGACGACCACCGGCAAGACAAGACTAGCATACCATTAGCCAGATATATCAGGTTCAGACGTTTCGGCGCTGGCGAATCGCGGAGCTTTTGCAGCCAGAGTTGTCCTGTCCGTTCGGCATGCCGTCTAAAATCCAGGGAAGTATTAGTATAGTTTAAGGATACGTGAACAGCTGTCATCTTGCCTGTGAAACATCACCCATTGCGCAACTGTGACAATGCCTTCCTGCGTCTCATTGAGCGCGGAGAGCTTCGCCTTCACGGCGTCATCTGTATACGCCATACTAATTCCTCAATGGGATGAGCACAATAGGAAGTGATTCTTGTGACAAAGTCAACAAACGGTGTGTGAGTGCAGTGTGTTTTGCTCGTCGCAAGCTAGTGGCCGAATCGCTAGTCCCTAGGCGCGTATGTCGAAATGAATGGCAACAGGCACAATCCGCCAGCCAAGAGGAGTGATAGCAAGGATCGCCTCAAGTTGAAGTGAGGCCGATATGAGCACCTCGAGGGAGATCTAGCGTGAAGGAGAGTAAGGTTATTGAGAAGAGCGAAGCTCATCCGTCGCACCTGGAGTGCAGTGTAGCTGTGCGACCGCCTTCCCCGGCAGAATCCGGGGGGTTCTCCATTCATACTTGGAACGGTCCGTCCGCATCCTCAAGACGCCAGCTGGAGCCTCACTTTCATATTTCCGTCACTCCTCATTTCCCCCAATCTCACAATCAAGCAATTCCTGCGACTCTAACTCATATTTTATCATACTTCAATAGGCGAACATAATGGCGGATCGCTTCCCTTCGTTGGAGGACTTCTCTGCGGGTGAGCAGTCGGCATCATCGCCCGCCAACACTACATGACACTAATCGGTTCCTAGGCCAGACCGAAGTTGTCGAAACCAACGGTGCCTCGGATGAGAATGATTTCCTAGCTCGTGAGCGGGCTATGCTCGGTGATGATGCAGAACAGTTTGCGACCCCCCAAGATCATGTCGCTGCCGACGATGTAAACAATGACGACTTACTGGGTGGTGCGGATGTCGCTCCGGCCGCCGGGGGTGTTGAGCCTCAGGAGATCGCTGGCTTCGAGTCCTCCTTCCCGGCCCTTGATACCCAGAACGAGGTATGGGATATTCCTAGACAGTAATTGGAAGTATTCTTGCGCTAACATAATTGCGACTCAATAGCAAGTTGCCCCTGGTGGCACGATTACTGGATCGGGTGCCCCCTTCCCACCTACCGGCTATTCCAATTATACTTATCAGGCACCAGAGGAGGACCCAGAGCCTGTTCGGTATGTAAATTCATTCATATTTGAGGAGCCAGGACTTGCGCCCTCTACTCAATACTACGTTGCTTGTATGAGCTCCGTGTGCTGATTGTGGGTTATCTACAGGGAATGGCGTGAGCGGCGAGATGCGGACATCCAGCATCGTACGGAGATCTCAGAAGAAAAGAAAAATGCCACTATAAACAAGGCCCGCGAGGATATTGACGACTTCTATGTCTCCTACAACAACAAGACGGACAAGCTTCGTGCCCAGACCCGCGCTGAAGCGGATCAGTTCCTGGCCAACCGCGAGGATACCTCGTCCGGAGGCACCAGCTGGGAACGCATTGCGAAGCTTGTCGACGTCTCTGGAAAGGGATCTAAGGGTGGTGCCAGTGGCTCCGGTAAGGAGCGCTTCCGAGAGATGCTGCTTGACCTCAAGAAGGACCAGAATGCCCCCGGGGCCGGTGGTGTTTAAGCAACCAATTTCATCGGGGATGACTATCATCCGGATTGTGGGTAGATGCGGAAGAACCCAAAATCTACGATGAAGTCTACAGTCCGATGATATAACCCAACATCAAAGTCGAAGGGAATTGAAGCACTTATGGAGATTAACTCTTGTCCACTCTGCTTTCCAGCGCCATTATCATGACCATCATCACCTTCCATATTTCTCCAAGTGTCTATCATATCCTCAACCTAACTGTGCATGTTTGCACAACCCAAAGTACTCGAGCTAATGGTTATTTTCTCAGTACATGTGTCTTTCTCTTCACTTCTTCAACACATGTCTTTCTATTTTGTTCATTTCCCCTTGATGTAGGTAGACTACATGCACGTTTGAACCCCTTAACTGCCTCTTTTGATCTACTTTGCCCTCAAGAAAGTACGGTGCATAGTCCGAACATCGAAAGAGCTGATAACCACTAAGTGTACATGTCACAAAGAGCAACTCAATTACATATTATACCCATTCCCAGGCGCATACTAGATGCATTATGAACAATTTGAGCAGATGCCAAATAAACAGTATAACAGAGCCGCTGTTGAAGATACACATCTAGCCATCCAGCAGATGCACAATCGCTCATGCCCTCAGTCCAGCTCAGTGACATCACCCCCCGGCTCTCCTATTTCCTGTTGTTCCTCTCTTTCCCTCTTATTCTCAGCCTCAATCTCTTCCAGCTTCTTCCTGCCTTCTTCAGTGGTCGCGTCAACGATGCCTTCCTCGAGGCTCAGCATGCCGCTTTGTCCCAGCTTCTCAACGACATCTTCGGCTTCCTCGACACTCATCTTGCCGAGGACCTTGTTGACCTCATCCAGGGACTCCGATGCAAGTGCTGTTTGTAGGTCCTTGGAGAAGGATTCGAAGATCTTGCGTGCCTCAACCTCGACCGGTTCATTGCTCTCGGCAGCGGGGATGTTGATGGTAATCTTGGTGTTGGGGTCAACCGCATGCAGCTGGATCTGTTCAACTCCAGCCGGATCGTTGGATGCAGAGCTGTCCCTTGCAAGCTCCGCAGCACGGGTCTTGATCTTATTGTATGTTTCATTGACGTCATTGCGGAAGAGAGTTCCTGCCTGGTGGTCTGCCGTCGTGATACTATATGCATACACATGTTAGTAGTCTGTTCGTTTCTCATAGAATTTTCGCACACGCACCGTTTGAAGAAAAGAGAGATTCCGTCACGACCTAGGGAGCGGCAGTACTGCAGCAACAAGCCTTGGTGGACACACGTGCGGGCATAGTCATCCTTTCCTTCCATTTGGCTGTTGAAAGCTTCGACCAACAGACCATCCGTTTCCTTCTCAGCGACTATCTGCGGGTTTGCGGAGACAAATTGAAGCAAAGCACGGTAATCACTGCGATCGATCTTTGCAAACCGCTTCGCAAGGTCACTAGCTTTGATATTCTCAGGATCTTCCTCGTCATCGTCATCAGCAGCAGCAGCCATTTGAGAAGAGCCCGCCGTTGATGCTCCAGGATTCAGAAGCTCGACTGTCCCCGTCTGCTGTGACGATCCCGTGCTCTTAGCTTCGCCTCCCTTGGCAATATGGGAAGTGTTGAACCCCTCGTGCAACTTGTCGCTGGTGATTTTACTGCGCTCTTCCTTCTCAAGCTGATCGAGCCTTTGGAGCAGCTCCATCTGCAAGCCTTGCACCTTGTCCTCGTGTCCCTGCACGCCTTTGATGTATTCTTGATACAGGTTCTCGGTACTGACATCTCCCATTTCCTTCTTGACCTGGTCAAGTAGAGCGCTCATCATCTGCGAATACTTAGGCTGCTCTTTCTCCTGCGTATGGACTCCCGCGGGGGGTGGAGGAGGATGGTCCTCCGACGGGTTGCCTGCGAATTCCATAAGATTTTGGAAGATGACTTCCTCAACGCTCTTGGAGCCTTCATTCTGCTTCAAGGAAGTAAGAAGCTTATCGATTCGGGAAAGCAGGCCGTCGTTGACAATGTGTTCATACTTCAGAGTATCGATCTCGTAACGTCGCTGGGAACGCTGTTGATGGATCTGAGCTTGTTTGGCCCGGATGAACGAACGCTTGTCGACATTGGGGTGCACTTCGATATCGGAGTCATCCGAGAGTTCGAGCGCATCCCATTTGCTGTAGTCGAGCACCATGATGTGTGACGGCAGAATGTAGTGGACTGTATAAAGAGGGGTGAGTGGGGTAGATGCTGGAATGTATCGAGCTTGGGAGGAAGTGGAGTAGTTGAGGCGGGCTTGATTATATTAGGAGAAAGGGTCGACAGCCTCAGACGTAAATGAGCTTCAAATCTTAGCAACGAAGAAATACACGTGCGCCGTCTCTGCCAGCGTCTGGAGTGATCATCGAAAGCTCTCGACCAGCTTCGACGCCGGCGGAATCGGAGCAGGCGGTGTCACCGGGCAGAACCGCTGCCGATGCGAGGCCGAACGGCGATGGCCGGTCTCGCGGCTTTACGGCTGACATTATTCGGACTTCCAAACGCCTAGCGGTCTCCAGGGGAGCAGTTCATCTTGGCTGTGTCATGCGTCTCGGCAATTCTTCGCTCATCTAGTGGGATATGGCATCCTGCTTACCTCGTTTGGCATCTATTTGAGCAGCCATCTGATTCCGCTTTCTACTCTCGTCCGAAATGCGCGGAGCCAGATTGCTGGCTTCCTGGGCCCCCGGGATCACCACCAGGCGGGGAGCCCAGGTGAATGGAAGTGTACTTAGGGAGCTCTACTCTGGAGCTCATGCATATCAATCTGGATCTGGTGTTTTTGGCGTTCTCAGTCGGCAATTTTCGGGAGTTTCAAGCCCATTACGCAACAACCTTTCGCTGACGTCTGGACTGCCTTTCGCTCACCACAATGGCTCGCGGGTTTCTATCATACGGTCGCAACTGGCAGCACAATCTCGGTTCTTCACTTCTACTCAACGGTCATTGGAAGCTAAGCCCGTGGACCCGTCGACAAAATCGACTCCAGCGAACAACGGCACAGCCCAGGATAAGGAAGATGAAGACATGGACAAGGGCTTCGAGATATCGGAGAAAGGAGCACAGGCTGCGCAGGTCAATCTCTCCGCTAAGCTGGCGAAAGATGGTGCTAGCGGAAAGAAAGCCGGCTTTAAAGAGATATGGAGACTCCTACTCATCGCGCGACCTGAAGCTAGGACGCTCGGGTTTGCTTTCTTCTTCCTGCTCATCTCGTCGTCAGTCACGATTTCTGTACCCTTCTCAATCGGTAAAATCATGGATGCAGCTTCCAAGCCTTCCGAGGAAGGTGGAGATCAGCTCTTCGGTTTAAGCGTACCCATGTTCTATGGTGCTCTGGCCAGTATCCTTACCTTGGGTGCCGCTGCTAACTATGGTCGCATTGTCATTCTCCGTATCGTTGGTGAGCGCATTGTCTCTAGACTTCGCTCGAAGCTTTTCCGCAACACCTTTGTTCAAGATGCGGAGTTCTTCGATGCGAACAGGGTAGGCGACTTGATCTCTCGGCTTGGTTCTGACACCATTATTGTGGGCAAGAGTATCACACAGAACCTGTCAGACGGCTTGCGAGCAGCGGTTAGCGGTGCGGCAGGATTCGGTCTGATGACTTATGTTAGTCTCAAGCTGTCTAGCATCTTGTTTCTCCTGTTGCCTCCCATTGGACTTGGAGCCTTCTTCTACGGTAGAGCGATCAGAAACCTCAGCCGCAAGATCCAGAGGAACCTCGGTACTTTGACCAAGATCGCAGAAGAGCGTCTAGGCAACGTCAAGACTAGCCAGTCTTTTGCTGGTGAAATCCTTGAAGTCAACCGGTACAACAACCAGGTGCGCAAGATCTTCGAGCTTGGCAAGAAGGAGTCCTTGATCAGCGCTACGTTTTTTAGTTCGGTATGTATCCTGTTACCTTGGCCGATGTCTTCAAGAGCAAGCTTCCTAACGTGTCAACCAGACTGGCTTCATGGGTAACATGACGATTCTGGCGCTGCTCTATGTCGGAGGCGGCATGGTTCAGTCTGGTGGCATCACCATTGGAGAGCTGACATCGTTCTTGATGTATACTGCCTATGCCGGTTCTAGCATGTTCGGTCTCTCTAGCTTTTATTCCGAACTGATGAAAGGTGTCGGAGCAGCCAGTCGTCTCTTCGAGTTGCAGGACCGTCAGCCAACGATATCCCCTACTAAGGGCGACAAGGTTGAATCTGCTCGTGGCCCTATCCGTTTCGAGAATGTGAACTTCAGCTACCCTACACGGCCTGCTGTTCCTATCTTCAAGGAGCTGAACTTTGAGATCCCACAAGGGAAGAACGTTGCCATTGTCGGACCTTCAGGCGGAGGCAAGTCAACCATTGCTTCGATTCTACTTCGGTTCTACAACCCGACCGGTGGGCGTGTCTTGATTGGCGGCAAAGATATCAGCGAGATGAACGCCAAATCTCTCCGCAGAAAGATTGGTGTTGTCGCACAGGAGCCCGTCCTGTTCTCGGGAACAGTTGCTGAGAACATTGCCTATGGCAGGCCACGAGCGACCAGGTCGGAGATTGTTGCAGCAGCCAGGAAGGCGAACTGTCAGTTCATTAGCGACTTCGTAAGTGGAACTTGACCTTCAACTGTGTCCCTGACTAACGTTTCCTAGCCGGATGGTCTTGACACGCAGGTTGGACCTCGCGGAGCTCAACTCTCCGGTGGACAAAAGCAGCGCATTGCCATTGCGCGCGCTCTCATCAAAGATCCCGACATTTTGATCCTGGATGAAGCAACGTCTGCGCTTGACGCCGAATCCGAGACACTGGTCAACAGCGCTCTCGCTGCCCTTCTTCGTGGAAACAACACGACCATCAGTATTGCCCACCGACTCTCTACCATCAAGCGCTCCGACACGATCATTGTCCTCGCACCCGACGGAAAGGTGGCCGAGCAGGGATCCTACGAGGAGCTCAGTGCCCGTCCTGATGGTGCCTTCACGAAGCTGATGGAGTGGCAGATCAGTGGCGGCGAGAACACGCCGAGCAACGCTCCCATCAGCCCAGCGACTGAAGAGAAACTGTGGCAGTTGGAGAAAGAGGAATCTGATGCTGACGCTGACGCTGAAGCCGACGCCGATGCCGAAGATGCAAGCGGCGCGCGCAGTCAGCCGAAGCAGTAGAGCGACCAATCGTTTGGATAGATTCGGACCTTTTCCTTTTCTTTGTTGTCCTTTCTTTTGCGGTGTAGAGTATATAGCCTGTATGGGCACATGCGCTTTGTCTAGACCGCTGGGCCACCTAGGGACTCTGGATGTAACTACTACGGGCTCTTTGACATACTCGAGTGGCCCAGCTCTGATGACTGGATAGATAAAATATAATACCCAACTCTACTTCACTTCTCCGTCGGTTGTGTCTGATAAGCATCGCCTTAGTCACCCGGCCAGCCTTTCCTTGGCGATCGTCACGGCCTCATGACCACCGCGGCTTGTCCTCTCCTCCCCGCGGATCTTCCCTGTCTCATTCCTCTCGACCATCATGGGCTGAGCTCGTACGCCTGCCTACCTGTCCCGACTCAACTCCTGAACAGGGACAACCCGACAAAGCACCGCAATGGATCGCATCCGGAGACTTCTCTCTCCCAGGCCGACCTATGAGGCTATCGAGCAGCCGGTCGACCCCGACGATGAGAGCAACCATTCATCGCATCAGCACCTGAACCATGCCCCTTTCTCCAAATACGAATATGCAGTATTCCTGCTCTTGGGAGTGTCCATGTTGTGGGCGTGGTATGTCCTACTCTACAGCTATCGCATTGGCAGCAATGGCATCATCTAACTATACCGGCTTGACATAGGAACATGTTCCTCGCTGCTGCACCATACTTCTACCACCGTTTCCATTCGGACGACTGGGCAGCGACCCATTATCAACCCTCTATATTGACCGTCTCAACCGTCACTAACCTAGGCTCCTCATTCATCCTCGCCAAGCTACAGAAGGGAGCGTCATATCCCAAACGGGTCACTATCTCCCTGCTTATCAACATCGTGGTGTTTACACTACTAGCCTTCTCGACCATCCTCATGAAGGATGTCTCCGTGGGCACATATTTCGGTTTCCTAATGATCATGGTCTTCGGGGCCAGTCTAGCAACAGGAATCAACCAGAACGGCGTATACGCTTACGTCTCCGGTTTCGGACGAGAGGAGTACACCCAGGCTATCATGGGCGGCCAAGGCGTAGCGGGTGTGCTGCCCTGCATTGTCCAGATTCTCTCCGTGATCTCCGTGCCCCGTAAGAAAGAAGGAGAAGCTGCGCCGCCAGAATCCTCCAAATCAGCATTCGCCTACTTCATCACAGCTACGGCCGTGTCATCGTTCGCTCTCCTTGCCTTCCTATCTCTCGTAAAGCGCCGATCAACCACAACCCTTTCTCATGCAACAGATGACCACAGCGACTCAGGCATCCCCGAAAACGCCCCCAGCAAGACCGTCAGCCTCTGGACCCTCTTCAAGAAGCTCCGTTTCATGGCCACAGCCATCTTCCTCTGCTTCACCGTCACCATGACCTTCCCCGTCTTCACGGCGGAGATCGAATCCGTCCACGCCCCGACCCCCAGCCGGTCTCGACTCTTTGACCAGGCCGTCTTCGTCCCCCTGGCGTTCTTCTTCTGGAATGCAGGTGACCTCCTAGGACGTATGCTGGTCCTGGTTCCCCGTCTCTCATTGGTACACCGTCCCTGGGCGCTGTTCCTATTCGCTATTGCTCGAGCGGGGTTTATCCCCTTGTATCTGCTCTGTAATATTCGGGGTCGGGGCGCCGTCGTGGAAAGCGACTTCTTCTACCTGTTTATCGTGCAATTGCTCTTTGGTATCAGCAACGGGTATCTGGGTAGCAATTGCATGATGGGCGCGGGACAATGGGTGTCTCCTGATGAACGTGAACCCGCGGGTGGATTCATGGGATTGATGCTTGTGGGCGGATTGACTGCGGGAAGCTTGATGAGCTTCTTGGTTGCCGGGGCTTGAGGGTTTGGTGGTAGGGTCTAGTATATGTGTAGATTGTATTGTCGTCTTTTAGTGCCGCTGCTACTATAGATTAGTTACTGTTGTCGTAGGTAGAGACTATCTCGTCTTGGGATAACAAATTGAGCTCTTGAAAGCTATAGTATTGGTGTCCTGTAGTGAACGAGACTTATTAGTATAGCTATCCAGTCGTGAGCCTGAAATTATAGGGAATCAGTTCATACAAGCAACCCTCGCGCAAGAGGGCAGTCATCATACTATCAAGATACATTAATAGATCGATAAGATCAGTATCGACTTCCAGTTATCCTCCATGCAACCAACTAGCCAGCCACTCTGACCCCCCCCAAAAAAAATTACGAATACATTGTACATGAAGTTATGCAACGGACAGCAGCAAGCAGCGATGCACTTTTCCCTTCCCCAAACACAGTTGAAGAGACACACTCATGCCCGGCGAGTACTCTTCTTCATCATACGACGGTGTTCCTTCTGTTGTTCACGCTCCAGGTACTTCTTCTGCTCTTCGGCAGACATACCACGAAGAAGACGCTCGCGGTCCTCCTTCTTGATCTTCTCGGCTGCCAGTTTGCGCTCCTCGGCCTTCTCATCCTCATCGACACGACGCAGCTTCTTGATCTCCTCTTCGCGAGCGTTCCGGATCTTGCGAGTCACCTCCGGGCGGAAGTGAGCGGCGCCGACGAGACGATCAGCGAAACGCAGGAACTGGGAGAATAGAGGCAAAGTAGACGAGTAGCCCTCGGTCGAGGACGGGAGAGTGACGGACAATTCGATGCGCTTGCGAGGGGTGGTTTCCTCGATCCTAGATACAGAGTTGCATTAGCACACCCATTCCCAAAGAAGGGAGCAATGGATTCAGCTCACTTCAGAGGCTTGTCAACAGGCTGATCAGTAACAATCAAGTACTTGAAATCATTGCCCGCCTTCTCAATAGCCTGAACCAGCTCGTTGGTAAGTACTGTATCCGTGATCTCCGCACTCTCCGTCATGACGGTAACCCAGTTCGGCAACTTGTTGTTATCCCTAGTGAAAGTCATACTAGCGTCATAACGATCCTGACGGAACTTGCGCATGTAGTTCTTGTGCACAACCGCCCAGATGAAACCATCATAAGTAGAATTGTTAACCTTCAACGAGGACCGATCATTAGCAGGCAAGGGTACCACATCCTTCTCCTTCCCGTCAAAGGTATACGCCGTGGCCTCGTAAGATTCCGTAGGGGCTGACCAGCTCTCAAACAAGAAGCCCATGACGTGCTCCGCCCAGAACGTAACGGGGTTATACCGCTTCGGCAGCTTAATAGCCACGTCCACAAACGCCACGTTCTGCCGACCCGTCGCGTAGGAGGAGAATTCCTGAGCCGAACGTTCCTTGAGCAGGGAGTCGGAGTCGGGGACGGTTTGTTCTTGTTGGGGGCCATGGAATCCAACGACGGCGAATTCGCTGGAAAGCGTGGAGGCGTGGGATTGCGCCCACTCGCGTGCCTTGCGGCGGTTCTTGCGCGTGCCCCAGAAGTGAAAGAGGATGATTAGGAGGATCACCGGCATCACGGTCGCTTCTTGCATGAAGTCACGCGGGGACGTCCGCTCCCAGACCCGGTACCATTTTGTGTAGGGGACCGGGGTGATCGAGTCTACGCCTTGAGTGTTCAGGGCTGGGGTCGAGGAGGAGCCGGCCACGAGTGATGCCGGGGATGGATTCGGGGCTTCGACGAAGTCGGCGAAGTCTGGATGGGTAAGGTTAGAGGGGTGGGAGGAGCTGGGGTTGGGGGACAATGGGGGGTTTTGCTGGGGGAGGACCGGTGAAGCTGGGGTTGAGGGTGTGGGAGAGTGAAGCTTACCATCGTCGACCTTGGCAGGGTTCGAGGGCTGGGAACCGCCGAAGACGTTCTTGAACAGGCCCGCCATGACGAGGGGAGGGATATGGGACGGACTGGAGCGGACGGGCAGGGAACTGGCGACGTGGCGGAGAAAGGAAGAGAGGAAGAGGGAAGCGAACGGGCGTCAGTCAGTTAAATGGTTGACGTTCGTCGCAAACCGATCGGAGCCACGGTGGAGCCGACCGCCTGGCATCTCCCCCCAAAGATAAGGGCACGCCGCCCAGATCGTGGGGATCGCATTCTTATGACTGATCGCATGATTACTGGGTGGAGGACTTGCATATCAATTGCATCACAATATACAGTAAGTAGCATTGCTCGAAACTCTACGGCAATTCAAACAAGGCACCCCAGACGTGCCAGCCATTCTTTTACTCCTCCCTCGATTGCGTGATTCCAGTCCAAATCCCAGGGAAACCCAGACAAATAATAAAGAAAGAGAGAACAAAGGAGTGTAGAGTAAAAACACAATGAATGATAGTCAGCGAGCGAAGTGGTATCCCTCAGAAGCAGGTCGCTCGCACAGCACAAACACACAAAACACGCCGATTCTTTTAGGGTACAGTCCAATCAATGTACAAGTTCTAAAGCCCGCTTGACACAAAAAAAAAAAAAGAAATTGAAAGCACAGTAAAAAGACAGCCAGAATTAAAAATGCAAGGTCGTATCAGTCATGAACTACTCCAGGCTGGCTGGAGCTGAGAGGATTGCACTGAAAACAGCTGCATGGCCTCTGAGAAAAGAATGGGTGAAGATAAAAGAGTACAAAGACGCCCCCGGCGCCGATGCAGTCACTGGCCATACGCTGGAGGAGCATCATCATGGCTGAGCCGATCCCAAAACGAGCTGCAGGAATTACCAGAGGTCAATTTCTCGTCCCGCATGCGACGGGCAATCTCTCCTGCCAGACGCTCAACCAGCGCTTGGTCGACAATGCTTGATGTCGGCTTCGCGTCGGTAAATGGCAGCGCCTTTGAAGGGAGCTGATGCGAAGCCCCGGCCTCTTGCTTCTCGTTCTCACGCTGAGCAGCCATGTAGGGGTGTACAGCAACCCGAGGAGTAGCATCGGTGTCAGCTGCGGGATGACGAACTGGCTGCGCGGTGGACGACTCTCCGGCTTCACGCAACATCTCGGTTGCAATATCACGGCGGGGCATCGGTCTGGAAATGCTCATACGGTGTCGTTCGGGGATCGTTGGAAGGTGAAGTTCACTGTCTGGTGACAACGGAGGCGTAACTGGGTCATCGGTCTGTTCGCTCACCATCGGCAGAGGAGCCGAGCAGACGGATGGTGCACTAGTGGTCTCTGTGAAAGTGCTTTCACCGCTCACGCTTGCGGTATCTTCGGTGGTCTTGGGACGGCGCAGATCCACCACGCGCTTCTTCCGCCTCCTTGCATTGGACTTTGAGTGACGGCCAGCCCCCAGGTTTAATCCGTAGCTGCTGAAAGTGTGTGTGTTTGCTGACGACCGACTATGTGTGGACACCATACTGGCGGTATCATGGAAGGAAGACATACCGCCAATCTGGGAGTGGGTCCGAGAAAGAGCGGGGCTCAAGGGAGACGTTACGCCTCCAGAGACGTCGCCCGCATCCGAAGGCGAAGTCCATGCGCGATAAACGACCTCTTGAATAGATGGAGTAAACAGTGATAACGTTCGCTGAGAATCCGTGAGGGCGGCCAATCGTAATAGATTCTTTTGGGAAAACAAGGAGTGCGTCTCGACTGAGGAATCTAATGAAAGCGATGCGATCTCTGACTCATCCAAAGCGTTACCCAAAGCATCCACGGGGTCCTGAGGAGGACTGGCCAGGGGGTCCTGACCAGGGCCTTCACCTGCGGTGTTGGTGGCCTGGTTCGCCATTTCCTCTCCAGCCCGGTATTCTGGGACCCACAGCCGAAGTGATAGACGATGGATAATGGCGGGGAGTTCATCCATGAACAGAACCCGAAGTTGACCTTCTATTTCTCTCTGCAAGAAGTCGCGCACAAAGGGGATCGAGTCGAATGTTGACGAAACCTTGAGCGACTCGAGGGGATCATTTCGGAAGACGACTGTGATGCCTTTTTGTTTCGAAAACACTAATATAACAAAACCGGACAGCTTGAAGTCGGATAATGTGATCTGAAGGGGAATAGTGAGAGGAGTTCTGCATTTGAGAGCGAGCAAGTCAGCAAGGATGCGCCTGGTTGCGTTCCGGAAGATCCAACACATACGCTGCAGCGACAGGCAAGGGAGTCGCAAAAGACGGTCTGGTGAGGAGGTAGGTATTGAGCGGATTGGCTTGGACTCGGGTTTTCAGGGTCAGAAAAGCATCGCCAGTGTAGGACATCTTAAAGATGCCTCGAAAGCGATCCTCGGCCAGGTCCCCGATTTCCAAGATCTCCAGCTCGGGCGGGATAGAGCCGAGATTGAGTTCGGTGACAATGATATCATCCACAATAATGGGCGGTTTGGGCGATTTATTGAGAGCGGCGGTTAAAAGCTCCTGGGCGCGAGTGTAAAAACTCGCGTCCGCCATCAACGGCGACCAGTTGAAGTTGAACGCCATCGCAGGTCATTGAGATGATGGGTGGTCTATTTCGACGGAGGCGACGACATGGAGGAGAATGGTGAAAAGTCGACGACGACGGCGGCGGCCGAAAATAAGGGAAATGATTCGAGGGAGACGGCAGTGAGGAGGTGGTGGAGGTGTAAAGGAAGAGAGGGGTGGCCGAGGAAGGGTTGATGCGCCGATAAGCCGGAATGAAGGGAAAAGATGAAAAGGGCGGCGGATGGAAAGAAAAAAGAAGGCGAGGAATCCCGAGGGCCCGGCCAGTTAGTGGTTACGGGTTAGTGGTGCTACGCTCGCGTGATCTACGCGACAGCCCCAGCAAAGTTGGGTAAATTTCTTGTCCTGTCATTTTGATCGCTGGTTTCCTTATTCTAAAGTATATCTCATGAGTATCTACGGTTTCATTCGAGTCTAGAATCCCGCTCTACCCGCCTCCAGAATGCCGGGAAGGCATGATTGATGAGGGTCACGCCGTACGATTCTTTGTGAGGCTGGCAATGAAAAAAAGTTCCAAAGAGGAAGGCATAACGTCACCGCACAATGCCGGTCATCGGTATGCACTAGTAAGCCGCTGCACCGGCAAAATTACAATAGCAGCACATCGAGTCTCAATTCCCTCCAACTTCCGATCTCCTCCGACCAAGGAGCCTGTCGTCGAACTCATCGCGCGTCATGAGGGCACGATCGTCATGCTCCCCAGGCCGATGGGTCCATGCCATCCATCCGCCTACCCGTCGCGGTGCATCATCCCCTTTCCATCCCTCCAGCACTCCGTATAATCCATCCCGTCCTGACTGGATCCTCGCCATCTTGCTGGCAGGCCCGTGCTGGGTTGACGGGCCAGAAGCAGTGGAATCCTATCCGGTCCACCCGTCCCTCGAAACTCCATAATCTATTTACGGAGTACGGGGTACTTCTCCGGAGTCGATGGTTCTCCTATTTTATGAACGGGACTCGAAACTAGGAGTATGTATGCATGTCAATAACTTCGCCAGTCCATCAGGGGCGCAACAGTCTTGGACTCATTGCGCTAGATGTCCCAATCCGGCAGGTGAGTGCCCCTCGAAGTCTTTTTGCAGAGCAAACCACGGAAAGACTCCGACACACACGAGCTTGCCGAGGCGCTTTCAGCCTGACTGTTCCAGCACGGAACCTGGAGGATCGCCTATACTCCGTATTGTGTAGTTGTACTATTACCCCTCCATCACATGGTAGGTAAAAGTCTACGGCGAACCTCAAGTCAGGACTCCAATGGCTAGAGCTCCATCGCATGCCCGTACGGAGTCTACTAGGTACCTTTAAGGTTTCGTGACGCCAACCAAGAGCTTGGTACCATAAAAACCTGCCTCAACTTGAGCTACCAAAATACATCATCCGAGGACGGAGTAGAGAAGCGCCAGCCATGACACCTCTCAGTTCATGCCGGAAAGAATACCAGAAAACTTCGTCAGAATGCCAATAAAAGTTAATATTGTTCATTACCGAACAGTCCGTTTTAGATTGCCTCACATTCCCGATTCAAACCCCTTTCTCTGAGGGGCATCGAAATGGCATTGACGATGAACTTACATAAGCCGCTCTTGCCCCAGCAACCATGCCGCTATGCCGCATCAGGAAAGGCATCAATAGCCCGGTAAGCATCAGTGGCCTCCGCGGAATCTCGCCGTGGCTTCTGTAGGTACTTGCCAATCTCGACCACATTCTTCACTATACGCGGGCGCTAGGCTCACTGAGCCTCTGGAACCAGCTCTATCAGAAAGACTCGACTCTCACAACATTCCGCCAGCATGTTGTCCCCATCCTCACCTGTCGTCGCGGCCGGCAATACAACCCCTGGAAGATGGAACTCAAGACCGTCAACCAGAGCACGCACTGGCACACAGAGAAAGGTCTACGGAAAGCGGAAAGCGGATGCCCCAAGAGCAGTCTTTGAGCAGCGAAGTCCGGCTAAGGACCTTGGAAAGGAGGACAACAAGATGGTTCAAGAGGGTGTGGATGGCCTAAGGGAGAAGTTGGCTGAGGTTACGATAGAGGAGGAACATGTGGCTCAGGAGCTGGAAGTCCACGAATGCCAAGAGATAAGAAATGGAGGGGAAGAGATAAATGAAGAGAAGGGTATCACGATAGACGAATCCCCGCATGAAGAACCTGCGCCAGAAGCGACACTTACCCCGGACAGCGAACCGCAAGACGAGCAGACACCGGCCGAGGAATTATACTCAGAGACCGCCCCCAACAAAGAGACAAAGTACGAGACAATGGTCGAAGTGAGAATCAGCCAGAAGGTATCTGTCGATAGACCCCGGAGACGAAAACAAGCCCGCGAAGTCACCACAGAGGGCGGTCAACGGTCAGTAAGGAAGGACAAGCCAGCGCCTCGACTATCGTCCGGATGCGTAACGGATGAGAACACAAACTCCTATGTTCGGTCGATTCTTAATGAAGCGCTATCGCCAGTGGCCGCGCAGAGCGTCCAGAAATTTGGTTCATGGGCCGCCCGTGCTGGTAATTTGCTTGAGGTGGTGAAGATCGCAGAGGGTTCCTATGGAGAGGTCTATAAACTACGTCTACGGGAAGAGCTGTGCAAGAAGGAGATGTCCAAATCCAAGCTCGCGCGCTTGAAGGCCTACGGCGATGGCGTGTTCAAGGTCGTCCCTCTGCGCGCTCAGAGCGGCCCGGGTTCGAAGAAGTTTACGAGCATCGAGGAAATCTTGTCCGAGGTGAAGATGCTCAAGTACCTGGATTCAATTCCGGGGTTTGCTCGCTTCCGGGAAATCCACGTCGTTCAGGGACGGTTCCCTGAATCTTTCCAGAAGGCATGGGACCACTACAAGAAGACCAAGGACGACTGCCTGAACCCGAACCCGTCTAGCAAACGAGCTTACCCCGACGCACAGCTCTGGGCCATCATTGAAATGGACGATGCTGGCTGCGAGCTGGAGAAGTTCTCCTGGTCATCAATATTCCAGATATATGACATCTTCTGGGGAGTCGCGATGGCGCTTGCTCGTGCCGAAGAGTATGCATTGTTCGAGGTACCAAACATTCACCACCGCGCCAGCCAAGATATTATCATCACTAACATCACACTAGCACCGAGATCTCCATCTCGGTAACGTCTGTATACGAAGCACCCGCCCCGAAGGCCACATGGATCCGCCCACCGACCACGAAATCATAAGCCAGTCATTCACCAGCGGCTTCGGACTCAGCACGTTAGAAACCACCATCATCGACTACTCTCTTTCCCGCGCAGAGCTACGAATCAGCGAGGAAACCGAGCTTGTCGAAGTCGCCTCCTCAGACCTCGACAAGAAACAAATCTTCGATGCCATCGGTAGAGATGAAGACGAAATCATGCTACGAAACACCTACAGACAGTACGCACCCTATTTCCATCCCCTCCCCATCAAGTATGCACCCAACTGACACCACAACTCAAACCAGCATGCGCGCTCAACTCTACCACGGCGATTCCCTCCAAACCGAAAAATCCCCCGAAATCCCGGGCATCTGGGCCGAATACGCCCCACGAACCAACCTCATCTGGCTTATCTTCCTTCTTAAATCCCTCTTGAAGAACAGGAAGAGCGAGCCAACAACTTCAACATCAACCCCCACGGCGAGCCCCAGACAGCCTCTTGCACCATGCTCACCAAATAAGGCCGTCGCGAAGCAGACGAGAAAGAAGCAAGAATACACCAAGCCGAGAGTTACAGCCGCGACTCAGGAATATATCTTTCAGTTGAAGAAGACTTTGGAAGACAGACTGAATACTGTTTTGGAGCTGCTGGATCTGGAAAATGGCCATGAAGATATGTGCTGTGCGGCGGATTTGGTAGCGTATGCGATTGATACGCAGTGGTTGGGGGAGGAGGATTTCTTTTAATGGTGTTGGTATTGGTATTTGGTGTATGATGTGTTGCATTGCGAGGTGTTGGGGATTTATGATTGCATTGCCTTGTTCAACATGGCCAAGGTGTTTGGGAGGGTGCTTATATATATGATCTACCTAATTGCATGACTTTTACTTACTAGCCAGTAGCACTACGCCTGAGTCTGCACACAATTACTACTCATTCAGCGCTTTTACTAACACACAAAACACATAGTATCATTCTATCATACCACAAACGCCTTCTAGCGATACCAAAAAGGGTCCCCCAAGCAGTCTGCCACCGTTGTAACTAAACCCCTCAATTAGCATCCACCACCACAGACCACCTCAAATAAGAAGGAAAAAAAAAGGGAAAAGAAAGTCTTACCAAACAACCCTCTCCTCGCGACCTCCTCCAACATGGCTCTCGTCAACGTAAACACCGTCTGCGCATGCGTATCATGCGCCAACACAATCGACCCACCTGCATCCACCCCATCCACAAACCTCCTCACACTCTCATATATCAACCACGGATCATTATTCTCAAAGTCCTTGGTATCCACACTTGCCCCGATAACCTTATACCCTAGTTCCGCCATCACGGCCAATACCCTCCCGTCGACGGCTAAGAACGGTGGGCGCATATAGGTCGGAACAACCCCGATAATGTTCCGGAATAGGGACTCCAATGCTCCCATCTCGTTCACGATGGAGGCGTAGTCGAGGGAGGGGAGGTGCGTGTGACCGTATCTGTAGGAATAGGTTGGTTGGTTGGTTGTGAGGGCGGGGAGAGATTGTGTTCGAGGGATGTGTAAGAAGGGCACTTACGTGTGGGAGGCGACTTGGTGTCCTTCGTTGAAGATGCGTTGCAGGACGTCTGTGTATTCGGTGAGTCGGTAGCCGTTTAAGAAGAACGTGGATCGGGCGCCGTATTCGCTGAGGAGGTCGAGGAGAGCGGGGGTGTAGGCGTAGGGCCCGTCATCGAAGGTTAGGGCGATGGTTCCTGGAACGGCGCAGTGGGTGATGACTGTGGCGATGGGGATGGGGGGGTAGGGGTCTGTTTGGTTGTGTGGGTGGCTATAGGATGGTTGGAGGAGGGTAAAGATGGCGAGGAGGAGAAAATTGAGGGTGATCAGGAGCATGGTGATGCGGTTTTATATACTAGGATAAGAATAGGGTCGTTGGTGATAATGATATGGGATGAAGGTATAGGGCTGGGGAGACAGGAGAGTTAGGAGGGTTGGTCAATTGGGAGAGTGAAGCATCTTCTCATAATAGAGGTTTGAAGTCCATTGCTCGACCAGCGAGCAGTATTCGGAAGGAAGCAGATGGGATGCTTGCAGGAGGGAAGGCCCCCAGGCCAGCTGAGATGGGAAGGAGTGTAGCATTGTTCTTGGCGGGGTGATGGTTCCGATTGTAGATGATATGCTCCGGGTATGAGCTGACATGGGTAGTATCTTATATCCATGGATCGAGCAGATTAATGAGGAGGGCGATATAGAGATGTAAACAATGGAGAAGAGCTTTCGACGATTCCCCACTGACGTCATGTGCGCCATCGCCCCAACTCTGAATCCCATTCAGTCCCCAATCTTCTCCTAGACATCACTCGGCCATATGCCATGAGACTCCTTCGAGAATGAAGAAAGTCCTGTCATATAAAGCTCAGCATCGTCGCTACAAACTCTTCCAGCATATAAGACGATGACTCACCAACTGGGCTATCCTGATGTGCCAAAGACGATATAGCCTTGACTACAACTTCTCTAGGCACTTACCCTACAACCTCTTAACACAATGACTGCAATGACCAAACGCAAGAAGTCTAAGTTCATGCTGCGCTAACTTGCAAATCTCACCATCTAGTATAACCGACCCGAGATGAAGTTGATATCTATGTCACTCACAACTTCCCATAGATCTTCACGCGCTCCTCCACCGGCTTCTTCGGCTTCTCCTGTGCCTCCACCTCAGGGCTACCAAACACCAGCTGGGAAATTAGTCTCCACTCGGTAGGAACATCCCACTGCTTGGCCACGGCGGAATCGATAAGCGGGTTATAATGCTGCAGGTTGGCACCAAAACCAAGGGACTCAAGACCGATCCAGACTATCCTCGTCAGCACCACAATCCCAAGAAGAAACAACGGCCAAAACACGTACGGAAGTATTGATGCATAGCATTGGTATGCTCGGCCCAAGGCCCAAACTGGTCCTTGAAACTTGGGAACTTCTCCTGGTAAGGCTTGATGTGCGCCGGGTCTTCGTAGAACAGGATCTAACCATTCCGTTTGAATCAGCATCATACCCACTACCGCACCCACCCGAGAATTAAGCAAAGCAACGCAATCAAGCACCCACCGTTCCAAGCCCATCCTTAAACCCCTGAAGCTTCGGCTGAGTCTGACCCTTCCACGTCTCCTCCGACAGCGTCCCATTCTTAACCAGGCCCTGGAAGCAATCCATAGCGATCTCCCAAAGCCGCTCGTGCTCCTTATGCAAAAGCACAACCAACCGAGTCGACTGGGTATTGAACGCGCTGGGAACATTCAAAATCGCCTGATTGACAAGCTCCTCGATCTTATCATCCGACACCGGACTCTCCCTCCCCAACTTATAGATCGAATGACGACCCTTCGCCAATTCCACAAGCGCACCGGAGCTAGGCATCTTAGAAGGCATCTTGACAGCCACAGTCGAAGAAAACGGTCTCGCAGCTCCAAAAACAGACGCGAGGGGAAGCGTAGTGCGCAAGCCACGGAAAGCCGACACAGACCGACGAAGGGCAGCAGTAGCCATGGTATTTGTATTCGTAGTGGGTACACTGACTCTCACACTGACAGATACCACCTCGGAGTAGATAAGAAATGCGAGGCCCGCTAAACAAAAGCCCACAAACCCAAGAAGATGTACCTTCATTAGCAATGCTCACCTCATTTCAATTAGTAGGCAGAGAAGGGGCCACGGAATTACGGAACAAAAGCTTATTAATGGTACTTCGACTGCGTATTGCCCTCTCAATTTTTATCCAAAGAAAACCTGAAAAAGAACCGTGATGGTAAAGAATTCCTCCGAAAGAGATGGAGCTGATGTCAATTGTGGGTTATCTGGCCAGACCTGGCCAGGCTTACGGGCGTGCTTTCTATCGCGATCGGTGAATTCGGGCTATTCCGGGGCTCGGATATAATAAGTGGTAAAATGACGTCATGGGACGTGGAGAATTGTATAGAGGAACAGCAGGTGGGACTTGATAGAAGTTTGATAGAAGTGTTATGTGTATACATTAATCAATGGAGCTATAGAAGAAAAGAAAGTTCCTAATGTACAGCAAACAAACAGTAGACAGCAAACCCAGTGCCATGACCGAAACCGAAATGCATGCATCAACTCGTAGCCAGACGTATCGACAGAGGTGTCCACCCAGATAGATATGCGATAGAACAAAAATATGAAAGATGATAAAGAGGAAAGATAGACGGGCTGATATTAAGGTCCAAAGAAATGACCAGAAAGCGAAAAAAAAAAAAGGTGAAGGGAAGGGTCGTTTATCATTACCGGGCGACCTTCATAAGAGGCCTCCCGGGATGAACTGAACAGGGTGCTGTAGTCCCCGATTTGTTGCTATTGTTATCGCAGCTGGATGTTGTAGGTGAGATTGGAGACGAGTCATGGTGGGGCTTATATGGATGATTGTGAATGTATCCGTGGACTCTGCTGAGCGCACTGACTCTCAGATACATTGCTCTTGGCCCCTGCGTACCAGTCTTCCACGATCAACTGGTGTTCCAGGTCAAGCCAATACTGGGCTTTCCCTCCCGCCCCGGTCTTGAGATCCAAATCGCCCAGTCGGATCTCCACACGTCCGGAATCGTCGCGTGGCATCTATGCTGGGGTTAACGAACACGTGGCGTGGGCAATGATAGCTGTTAACGTACCCTTATGAACATGGTGCAGTCTCGCAGAGTCATCGCAAGCGACTTTTCACGAGAGGTTGGCGGTGGGCCATAAAGCCCCACATCTTGTAAGGTTTTCTGATGTGTCAGGAGCCTCTGCAGCGTACTATTGCGATAGAGTACCTTTGCCAGCCGCGCCTGGTCTTTGCACCCTTTCACAAATTGGGCCGCACGGAGAACATTGTCGAACCTGTCAGATACCAAGTCCAGCGGGCAGAAGGATTCCTCTCCCACCACCCCTTTTTTGCGCGCTTTTTGATTCTTCATGTCGCGGAGTGCGCAGGTTCGGCATCTGCGAGAGTTAGGTGGTGCGGATGGAGATTGGAGCAGCCATTTGGGCTTCAACTCGGAGAGAGTTGTCCCAGGACTGCTAAATGTGGTCATATCTGTTATGAGTAGTCCGAATGGCTCGACCGTGGAGAGGTACACTCCTTGGCGTCGTTTTGGACGCTGGCCGTTTCGCTCTGCTGCCTGTAGCTGTTCGTTGCAAAGATGCACAAGCCCCTTGGGGAGATGCACAAGCTCCTGGTCAACTAGCTCTTCTGGTTTGAAAAGAGGACGTATACATCGATCAAAGTTGCGTGTAATTTCCTGGTATGAGATGCCCGCGCTCGTGTCTTTTCGGAGCCGGAGCAATTTCCCTTTGAATCTGGCTGGGACATGGAGCGTATCCATCGCACTGGATGGTGAGCTGGAAACAGCCATCGGGACGTCATTCTTCTGACCAGCGTCCATTTCCGCCGGAGAAAGGATTCGATAAATAACATTGGCACCGCCTTCGGCGAGATAGACGAGCCGGGCTCCTACTGGGAGCTCTAAGAAATTGGGTTTTGTCATTTGTCAGGAAGAAAAAGGACGAGCGATGATAGTTATCGGGCGAAGAAAAAACCATGACAAATTCCCAGCTAGACGCTTCCAAAATGCCTACAACCTCAGGTTAATATACCTAGCAGCAGATGACCCAGCTTGGTGGTATTCACTGCAACGTGATGTATATGGTCACGTGGGCTAAGTTTAGTCCCGCAGGGAAAAAGTCCGAAGGCGCAGCAAGCAAGAACCCAGTCGCAGTGAAAAAAAAAGTAACGTGCAGGTTTCCATGTACGCAGACGCAATTCACTTAAAATGGACACTGGGCCTTCCAGGGGAATGGATCGTCCAGCACAGCAACCCCGAACGTGGAGAGATGGGAGTAGCTGTTTTAAAATACTAGTCCCGCCAGTCGACGAATCCTTTCTCTTGGATTCCCTTCAACGTTCACACCTCTTGCCGGTACGGAGCCTCGTTACAATCGGCCAATTGACTCGCGGCAGATGGGGAATAAGCTGCCTAGACAAACGAGATAGGCTGTCCGCTGTGCTCAGGTGATCGATTCTTGGAAACAAGGCCCATTCAATCACCCGCACGGCAAGTGATGAGCCCAGGGATTTTGGAGGAAAATCCCCCAACCCGATTGCGTCTAGTGGAGATGTCGCTAGATCTGGGAGGTGAGCCTTGTGCAGGGATTAAGTCGTCGCAGCCCGGTGGCGCTTGGCCGTGCGAGTCTTAGGCGGTTTCCATGCCAATCATATCACGGCAGCCAGATTTATCTCGAAATGCCTGGATATCGTTGCCAACCTGCGCATCTGACGCTTCATGCGACACGAGCAGCCAGCCAATACTGGAAGGAGACGATAAGAAGGACTTCGTAAATGGCAAAAGTAAGAGAAGACAACTGAAGGCCTTGAAAGGTCCAGGTGAGCGCTGAAACGCAGGGCGTCGGGCACGCAGACGTCGGCAGAGCGGGCCTTGGATGCTGCACCGCGACAAGAACAGGCGGTCAGAAACGGCCAGCCGAGCAAGCAGTGGCTGGAAGGTGAAGCGCGAGGAATAGATTTGTCGAACGTCACGGAATCTGGTCAATCATGCGAGCGATACTGTCGCAGTCGCTAGCGAACTATCGGGACGAACTAACGACGCGCAGTGGGAGATAAAACGGTCGGACCAGCAGGGCTGCGTCACTCCCAGCCGGATGGGCTGCGACGAAGAACGACCCGCCAGTGAAGAACGGAGGAGAAGCGCTCGCTCGATCGGAGATGAGCGACAAGCAGTCAAGTCAGAGGTCAGTGAGGTTAAAAGAAGATGAACCACGAGGCAAGACGAGAGTTGATGAATCTAGGTTGATTAACTTGGTTCCAGAGGGGCGGACCGAAGAATCGCAGATGACAGACGACCCAAACAAGGGTCCAGCTCGATTGCAGACTCTTTTTCCTCTTTCTCCCTCTTGCCTTCCCGTCTTACTCGGCCAGAGCTTCGAGCACCTCCTTTTTGCATGCTTGCAAGCCCGGCATTGTTGGCCATGTCCACTTGCTCGGTCCATTGGTTGTCATGTTCTTCATATGAAAGGGGACAGTAATCGGATTAAAAAATCGCAAGTGTAAAAAAAAAAAAAAAAAAAGAGGGTCGTTAAGGAGACCCGGACAGGCGATTCGCTAGGTAGACTAGCATCTGCCCCAGGATCGTTAGATTCAGATCCATCATCCCACCGTAGGGAGCAGTCGCTATCGAGTCGGCAGTCGCCGTCAGTGCTAGTAGGTCGGCCATGATGTCGACGAGGTCCCCAAAATCCGGGGAAATGAACCAAAAAAGCAAAAGGTCGAAGGAGCACTAACTCCCGTTGCTATGACCATGGCAGCCTTGGTGCAGATGTGAGACCTCACAACTCGATCGTCACTGATGTAGATCCACCGCAAGCCAGCGCGCGGGCGATACTTGCAGCCCAGTTTCTGATGAGTTGTCCGCGGGAACGTACAGATCCTGGACGATGGAGTGCATAGCATTCTCTGTGCCTCAGAGAAAGGGTGGGATTAAAATCCACCATAGAGAAGCCAGTGGGTATTGCGACCCCAACGAGGCAAATGCAGCTCTCATGATTGCAATGCGGATAAACCAGAAAGGCAATCAATCGGGGCTTGGATGATTGAAACCGCGAGTTGGACGGAGTAGTGACGGCCCCTCCGCCACTCGCCGTTGGGCCCCGCGTTGACGGATGGTCTGACTGACTCCCAAGCTACCTCCCTGCTTCCCCGTCAGTTGTTCAGTGATTTCCCTGTACTCCGTAAAGGAATCAGAACTCCGCAATCCGATCTCCGTCCTGTTAGCCAGTTTATCAGTTACCACTAACTACCATGGCCGAGATATCTTCTTCCATCCCGACTCCCCCGCACTGCACCGCCGATTTCTGCTTGATCCCGGTGGGTTTTCTTTTTTTATCCCAATTCTGCTTTTTGTCGCGGCCTGCCTTGCAGTGCTTTGCATGCGGCCTGACTATCCCCGCATCTCTCACCCATCTCTATGGATGCAATCAATACCCAGCCTGCTTTACCTGAACCGAGTGACGCGTTCACCGTCCTGCCTCTCATCATCCCACATGGTCACCCCACGAACCACCCAGACCCCCCCATATGCGAAACCACTAACTACGCTAATGACTGACTCGATAATAGATCGGTACCTCGTCCCCATCCGTGTCCGCCCAAATAGCCGATGTTCAGCGCCTTATCGAGAAATCCGGCCTAAAATACGTCATGCATTCGGCGGGGACTACTCTTGGTATGTAGATACTTGGTTATCTTCCGGACGCTAGGTATATAGCCGTGGCTGACGGGGTCTCCTTGCCTCTTTTCGCTTCGATGGATGATAGAGGGCCCTTGGGATAGAGTTCATCAAGTGATTGGCCAAGCGCATACGATCTTACACCGGCAGGGTGTCGTTCGAATCCAGTCGGATATTCGTGTTGGGTCCAGGTATGTGGACGGATCCTCTTCTGTTGTATTGGTTTCCCTCTAGTTTGTAGCTGGTTGCGGTTACACGGGCTAAATGGTCAAACTCGTGGTGTCATAGAACCGACAAGGAACAATCCTTCGAGGATAAGGTGAACAAGGTCCGTGAGTTGTTGAAGAACGACTGATTGGAGAGAAAAGTCAATGTATCATACTCCATTGGTGGAAGATGATCCAGCAACAATTGTACTTGGACATGCGATTGCTTATGGGCATGAACAAATGGTCATATCAGTTGGGTACACTATCCAAGTTGGGAGAATCATCCGAACGCCGCGCCATTATACCCGATGTATACCCAAGGAATGTCATGAGGCTCGTCCAAACTTCAAATCCAGCGCTGGTTTTGTAACTGCGCAAATGCGAGACGAATGCAAATGCTGAAACATACTAAATATGATAGTAACCCCGAAAGGTAGAAAGAAAGGATGAAGAAAGAAGGCTGTAGCGTTCGGCTTAGATCGCGATCCCGCCACCCAGTAGACTTCCCCAATCCCCGCCGGCCCAGATCCACTCACCCATGCTAGGGTTCGCCCCGTCTTTGGCTTTCTGGACAACTTCAACCAGGCCCTTGAAGACGTTGGAGTAAGTGGAGGCCGAGCTCGTTACGCTGATGGATGTCAGGTTCTTCCGTCCAGTGGCGTTGGTGACATTGTTCAGACTATCAACAGTATCGATTGCAGGTCCCTTGTCGAAGAAGTCTACAAGGATGAAGGTCGGTTGACGGCCGTTGTACTCCTTCTTGCATTTGGTCGCCGTGTCGCCAAGGTTTCCAGTTCCTCCGGAGGGCGCATTGGTGGTGGAGATATAGCTGACGTTGGGGTACTCGATATCCAGGGTCTCCTGGTAGAGGAAATGGTTCATGAATGGTAGCCGATTGGAAGACAACGCGGCGGAAAGCTCGTTCTTGACGGTTGAAGGGCGGTCGGGCTCGCAAGAGAAGTTGGAAGAGGAGGTCACGTCGTAGGGGTTCTCCCAGATAAAGGTGAACTCATCCATCAGATACGGAGCTACTGTGTTGTTGGAAGCGTCCAAAGAGGCCACAAATGTCATCAACCGAGTACCGTCGTCAATCAATTCCTGTAACGTTGGCCAAGAGCTGGGCGCTGAACTTTGCGAGGTAGGAGTATAGGTGTAGTTGCCGACATTGGCGGTTTCGAATTGCGAGTGAAGGTCGGAAGCCGTTGCATCGTCTGAATTGACCAGCAGGATAGTCACAACTGAAGTTGTGTCGGGTATATTAGCCATGGTTTCCCGGCGTAAACGCAGCCTAACGACATACCATCATTTGGATTGGAGTCCAGCCAGGTTTTGATCTCCGAGAGCCATGTGCTCAGAAGACCTGCATCCAAGTATTCGCAACTAGAGTGGCACAAACGCCACTCTGAATTTGACTTGTGGACCTGAGCCGTGACAAGACGGACACCAGCGTCAAGCTGGAGTGTGGTGTTGTAGTATCTGGGATGCTGTCAACAAACCGTGATTATCGGTGTCCTAGTCAGACTCACTGGTCTCCAAAGGTAGAGTAATCAGTCGATGCATCTCTCAGAAATGGACTGTCGTGTGCGCCCAAGTGAGTAATCTCTCCGTATGATTTAGAGCATAAGTCCGGGGAGTTGTTGCAGGCTGTTGTTCGCGGCCGCAGAGCCTTTGCCGCTGCGAAGGGAAGAAGTGCTAGAACGCCTAGTCCTAGCATGCTGACTGCGCGTTCTGTAGGGGGGATCTTTCAGAGGTTATATAGTGACGGGAGACATGCAGGAAAAATAACTGCAAAGTCCGAGCAATAAGTGACACAGCCAGACGCGATTCCAAGCAGCGTATTGAATCAAGGCTCGGTGACGGTGACAAGCAAAAATTATTGTTTTAGAAAAAGAGGGATGGAGCAGAAAGGAAGAGCATCCGAGACTGTCAGCACTCTTCCTTCGGATCATAAGATGATGCAGCAGAGGAATAATCAATAAACCCCACTCGTAAAAGCAATAAGAGAAATCAAAAGTGTGGATTACCAAGAGACACTACCTACATGGCCGTCTGAACCACGGCAACAACCGCGCCATTGGCTTGGATCGCCCTTTATGGGGGTCATCAGCGATGAGAAAGTTAGAGCTCAGTGGGCCAGTCCAGACAAGGCGCAGGGTGATGGAGTCTGGCCGCGTTGCCTGCGCACCTATTCTTAGGAACAAGGGTCGACATGGTCCTCTCCTGTCTCGCTTTGCGCTGACGGGGACACGCCATGCCCGTGGCGAAGCCCACCCGTGTTTGGCTTGTTTGTTGCTGCCGCGTTGCCCCGGTCCCTTACTCGGTTCACCTAAGCCCTTGGCGGGCAGCTTGAGTCTCAGGTATCCAGGCATCCCGTTCAGGGACGGACTAGACAGTATGGTATCATTACAGTCTATCGCTCTATTCTATGTGGCATATGGTACATGGTACATATTCACCGGCTACTCACAAAGGCAGCTCCTCGCAGATTCCTTTCCCTCCAAAGAGTTCGGCGTGTCCTGCGCTGAGACATCCTCGAGCTGGGCGGATTTACCAGCTGGTATATGTCCCTGGATTTCCGACCCTGGAACAGGGGTGGCTGTCCCCAGGCACAGTTGATGTCCTTTAACACTCGGTCAGCGCTGTAGGGATTCTCCTGTCGCAACATGCGACTCATGTGACGATTAGAACGTCGGGGTCGTCCGTAAAGAACAGCAAGCCGGTGCCGGCAGGCTCTGCTAATCCATCTCACCCAAAGCTGCACGCCGTTCTGTTCCAGCTCGCGCAGAAGAACAAGACCGCGTACCCAAGGAACAAGTCTTTCTCCATTAACACCAAAAGGGTTATAGTCGTCTCGCTTGAAGGAAACGCGCATTCGGAACCCCCAATCGACGAGCGCAGCTTGCATGTGCTTGTTGAATATAGCCTCGAGCATGGAATTGCCGTGTCTGTGTACTAGGGTGTCGTGGGTGGAGTCCAATGTGGTTGATGGCGAGATGATTTCCAGAGGACCGTTTTTTGTGCCCGAGTCACTTGAATAATGACGTGCTAGCCAGAGGCAACAGGTCCGCACCTCATCCCAACAATTCATCATTCCGAGTCTCTTGATCATCTCGACCCAAATGTCCGGTGACGCGAATGCACCCAAAGGGACAACGCGTCGTAGTATACGGAAAAGGAATGTTACTTCCACAGCTTCTGAGCGGCCTTGTCCCTTGATTGGACCAACACCCGGTCTGCGGGGAGTCAGGAGGTGTTTAACCATCAGGTCGATGCTCTGTTTGGTCAGCCTCTTTTTGCGCAGGGCCATTTCATCGACTAGCTTAGAAGCCAATGCCCACTCGCCAGCCGCAAGATGTTTTCTGAAATGGATGTTGAACAAGTCCGGCCCTTCTTCGGATACCTCATTTAAGACTGCCAAGGTCATATTATACCCACGCCAATCCTGACTCAAGTATTGAGATATGAGTAGGGATTCCTGTACATACGCATCCTCAAGCGCGTCAGGATGCTCGTCGCAGTGGATTAAATCTGATAAGACTATGTCCCGGTTCTCCGAGGCGAGCTTGCGAAGGAGACGCGCAAAGACAGAGTTTCCCAAGGAGATGCCTGCTCGGTCGAGCTGTCGGATCTTGCTCAGTATATCTTGACTCCCGCGGGCTCTAAGCGCCATTTCCCGCAGAGATTGTGGCCCAAGAGCCGGTACGTTGAACATCTTCAGACCAGAAAGTATTGTATCGAAATTAAGTGCCTCCGTGGCAAATATCCGTGCGCCAAATCCATCCTTAATGGGCCTCTCATCATGCGAGACTTCTTCAGGAGCCTGGGTCCGGGAATGGAGCTCTATTTCCTCTGTTTCATCCAGTTTGCCAGGGAATTGTTGGCTGGAATAGCTATAAAGCTCTTGGTATAATTCCCATGGCCCGTACTCTTTCGTGGTCTCTAACAATGGCTCAAGATCGGCAAATGAGTGTGGATGGTCATCTCGCTGCGTAAGGAACCTGTGCATAGAAAGCATATCACTAGAATGCCCACTGCGTAATAACGTAGACATGACGGGGATATAGATTTGGTGGCCTTGAGTCATGCGACAGATGCTGCGAAAGGCCCATAGGGTCGGTGACTTAGCCCGACGTCCGGACTCCATCAGACCAGCGACCCTGCTTTGCTGCCTAAGGGTGATATCAGGTCGAAAGATATGTAGGATATCATTGGGGTGCGTTAAATGCGGATGCTGAAGCCTCCTGTGCCATTTGACAGCCTGCTGTGCCATGCCCCGGTCAATGAAACCACCAATGACCCTCTCGTAAAGCTTGTCCCAGCGTTTCCCTGTTGTGTTCCAAAGCGCCAGCGCATAGTTAGCGACTTCATTCAACATGACATCACGCCGTAGACCAACATCCACAAAGCTTTGCCAGAAGAAATCTGCAGCTTCTCCATGCACAGGGAGTTGTACTCCATCAACTCGAGCCGTCAAGCCCTCCCAGATATCTAACGTGCCTTTGTCCCCATAATGTCGTTGCCGGTAACGTAGTAACTCCTCCCAAAGCGCGAAATCGTTTCGATACACCGGGTCGTCTACCAATCGGGATCCAATGTCATCTGTATGCCCAATGTCCGACTCGTACTCTAATCTCTCCGGCTGGAGGCCCAGACATCGCGAGTCTGAGGCAGTGCCACTCCCATGTGGGTAGACAGAGCCTCCCCTTTCAGCTTCCGCCTGCTTGTGTGGCGAATGAATCTCGTAAACCCGAAAGCTGAACGGTCGCTTCGTCGATGCCAAAGAGGGTTCGTTGGCAGATGTGTGTTGCAACTCTGCAACAGGCACGCTTTTCGCCTGTTTGGCGGTCTTTGACAAGCAGCGAAGACATTTAGCTGTGCGTCCGACGTCCAGTTGCTCAACTCCAATGGGCATCGATATTAGGGAGTCGAGAACCGAGAGAGCTGACGGCCTCTTCAGTAGTCGAAGAAGAGCCGGGCGCATGAGGTTTAAGGGAAGGAGGGTGGAAGGAAGGCGGTAGTAGATCTGACCATCCTCGTCAATCGCGCTCTATAAGAAGACGTCCGTTGCACATGTGAACAGAGGCAAATGGCGGCCCTCTTCTGCTCTGTACACCTTTTGCTGCCGCGGACTACTTCTTTTCTGGGAACGCCGGACTTCCACTGAAGTGCACTATACCCGCTACAGTTAAGAGCTACTTAAGTCACGTGATAATTACTAAGCCTCAATTCCTAAAGGCGGAAGTGGGAGGATAGACACGTGACTTTCAAGGACCGTTCGGGTCCACACTTCACGACATCGACTGATCATTGTTGCTGCTAGCCTCTCTTCTGTCATTGTCCCTCTTACTCCCTCGATAACTTCTTTCGTCGCTTTCGCGCACCGCCAAAATGTTCCGCACCGCTCCTCGTATGGCTGGGTATGTCGCTGATTCTCTTTCCTACCTGTTTCCACGCATGGCGCCTTGAGCAATGCCGGATGACGGCTTGCTGGTCAGCACCATTTGCGGCTCAATTGAGCGGAATATTCTTGCAATTGGTGTCTGAGCTGGATACTGCTCTTATGATTGGACTTGCTAACCGGAGTTTCGCCTTTTCGCAGGTTCGTGTTCCGTGAGAACCGTGTCCCTTACTACCAGCGTCTTTTCCAGCAGCACGACGGCAAGCGCCAGTGGTGGAAGGTACGATCTACAAATACAATTCATACCTTGAAGAGCAAAGAGGGAGATCTAACCACGGGGATCTCTACAGACTGAGCGCAGCGCCTACGTCATGTGGCCCTACCTAATCTCCGTTTATGGCATGGGTATTGGTAAGCAATTCGAGGCTTTCAGTTACGATGCACCAGAACTGATATGGTTGTTTTCTAGCTACCACCTATGCCATGGGTCGTATGGTCTTCGTAAGTGTCTTCCTCAAATTGCCACCACCTGGCAGGGGTCCAGTGGATTATCGAATCGTCTAAATGCTAATTCTTGTACAGGGCCACAAGACCTGGTTTGGCAAGGAGTAAATGCAGTTTTCGCCAACTTGTCAACTCGTCACGGCTTCTTGGCTTCAATTGGCGGTGTACCTCTATTTCCATGATGGGCGGCTAGAGAGGAAGATTACCGACGTTGTATATAACATAAACCTAGGGCGTCAAAGCGTTATCTATTCCCTCTATATGACCGGCCGTATGTTAAAGCCTCGTTTTGACTTAGGCTCGTTTCAGGCCATTGCTATCGCGATATGGTATGATAGCTTAAAATGATACCCAGAGTAGTAGGTACAAGTCCGGATAAGCATGTTACAACCTTGCAATGTTGAATTTCCCCCATAGCTCAATGTAGTGGATGTTGCTTGCATGAGTAACAATGTTGATATCAGTCCTGGGGAGCCCCCATGCGATCTTCGTGATGGCATGATCGCAGCCGGTATCGCCCGGGTGAGCCAGGGAATATTCTCTCCCAAGCCGTCGAGATGGTATCCCACTGGGTGTATGTTTCCGAGCGCCTAGCCAAGGCAGCATTGTCTGTCCTCCATCGCAAAGTAGTTGAGCCAAGCTATCGTCACTTTTCTGTTGAATTGTTGGAACAAGCGTCAGTGATGTTAACTGAATAGATTAGTCATCTATGTCCTGCCGGCTCGCGGCGCGACTAGGCGGATAAATAGTTACTATTATCCGTGGGAAATCCTTTGACATATTGGCCCGATAGTAGCTCAGCTCCGAGTATCCAATAATGTTCCGGCAGGGCGTGTCTTTGTTAACTATGTATTAATTCCCAAGGAGTATTTGTCTTTCCAGATTTTGATAATGCCATATGGTGAGTTTGTCACCCATTATCAAAGCCATCTGGTCTTATAATGGGATAATGGTTTTAAATGCACGCCAGTACAGGGTAGTTGTTATGACTGACATTGGGATTCTCAGTACACCGCAATCTGCATACAACAGCACTTATAGTATATGATTATCAGGGCGTGGCATGGAGCCCACATCTGGTGAGCGGCCGGCTAAGCGAGTGCGGCAAGCTTGTGAACCATGCAGGTCAGACGGAACATCTGTCCGACCTTGTGCTCTATGACGCAGTACTCACTGACTTTTCACAGACGCAAGAAGGCAAAATGCCCTGGGGAACAGCCAATCTGCTCCCTATGCTCCCGCTTAAACCAAAGATGTGCATATGCTGGAGAGCACAGAAGATCGTTGACAACTGGTCTTGCCGTCCTTGGGGAACCAGCTCCTACCCCTTCCAGCTCAGAAAGTAAACTGTCTCAGATATTGGTAAAACAACTCTAGACTAGTACTACTAGTGATGCTGAAACCAGCTGACTTGCCACAGGAGGAACGACTTGGAAATCTGGAAGCCCGAATGGGTCAAGTTCTCGACGCCTTGGGGTATTTCACCACCTCTCCAACTCCTGGGTTAGAGCTTCCAGTGTCTAATGTCTTTACCAGTAGTAGACAGAACACTCCTAGACAAGAGCCACGGGAAGCTGCCCCTATGGCTTCCATAAGCAACGCCATGGTCTCGTCAATGCTAAACCCAACTACGCCCTTCCCTACATGGGAGAAAGTGCTGTCAATGGCTGGGCTGTATCTGATATATTGCCACGCTCAGCCTCTTCCGCTTTTTCATAGGGACAGCTTCCTCAACAGCCTGGGGAGCCGTGACCCGGAGATCATATATGCTATGTTGGCGCTGAGTATCCGGTTCTCGGATGATGTCAACTCCACCACCAACGATCTTACATCGCTCATCAACAGCTATACTGAGGTGGCCAGGGGCTTGGTTATGAAGAGAGTCTCGGAAGGACCCATAGAGCTTTCAACCTTGCAAAGCTTATGCCTTCTAAGTTTGGTTGACTTTGCCAGTAACACAACCAATTCCGTGAGATCTACTGGCACTATGCTAACTTGATACCTCTTTAGATGGAAATGCGCACCGTTCAAACATTCATTGCAGTCTAGCGATGAATTTAGCACAATGTGCCAACCTTGGTTCAGAGTCTCATTTGGTGCAATCCCCTACTGCACGCGAAGAACGCAGGCGCTGCTTTTGGAGTATATGTCTTCTGAAACGCCTTCACGGGGTTGATTTTGATAACCTGGATTTTGCCGACGGCTGCTTCCCTCCCTTTCCAGAAAGCCCGAGCCGGCCGGCGCCGACAAACTCGCTAAGCGATGGGAAGAATGAAGCCCGGTCATCAAGCATGCAGGATCAGGGTATAATAGCATACGTGATCATGCTCAGCGAAATTTTTGCAAAAGCTGCAAGATACGTTAGGCGGCACGGAAAACCTAGCAACGTACCCCCGTGGTCCTCGCAATCAGAATACTCAAAGATACTGACCGCTCTCATGGAACGTGAAACACAGATGCCATACAGTCATAGATTCAAGCCAGCCAATCTAAGTGAAAGGACACTCGATGACCTTCAAGGTAAGAGAGATTACTGGGGTCCATGGCTACTAAACCAATTCCTATACCATACGATCCTATGCCTTCTCAATCACCCCCTCCTACTCTCTCTCAGCCTCAGAAACTTTCGGAGTACGATTCCGGAGATATTCTTGCAGCACACCTCTGATCTGATTTCATCGCATACGACATGGATTATCCATTTTATTGACTACTTCAAGGAGAGGTCTTTCATTGTCTCGGATCCTTTCATGGGTTACGGTGCCGCTGTGGTAGCAACAATTGAACTACAACTGAGCTTTACGGAGAACACTACCATCCGCGAAGAAAAGCGCAACCGGTTTTACAAATGTGTCGGGTTTGTGCAAACTCTCGGACACAAGTGGCCTCATATGGCACGCTTGGTAAGACGGTATTTAACATATTCCTTGTTCAACCTGCTAAGACGAAGACACTAGGCGGATAGATTGCAGAGGCTGGAAGATGCTGTATCTGCATCCTATGAATTGGAATCCGGTGCCCAAAACAAGTACTTACTCATAGACCTCTCACGTTTCTGGGAGATCCTCGAATACTCGTCCAACAGTGACGCAGATTCTGCCCGTCGCATGTTCGGAGATTCTCTCTACACAGAAGCTCCTACGCTTGGTGCTGAAGTGTCGCAGACATCCCCCTTACCGGAGCCTTTTCGTCTGCACTCGCAGCAAACCACATCACAGTCGCCGACGTCGCAGTTCAATATCCAAACTCCCCTCGCCACAGGTTCACAGTACCCTATGGGAGTTGGCTCGCCCCTACACGATGAATTCTCAATACTCGCCGCGAACTTCTTCTCTCAAGCCCAGGACTTTCTAAGAAGCGGTGATCCTAGGGACGGATTCGGCAACATCTGAGATGTTCTCGTACACTCAATAGGTCTACCATAACACGTTTGTACACCGAGCCTTTACACCTGCATCGTGACAATCAAGTTTCCCACTAAGCAAAGCCTCATTCAAATCTCAAATTCCATGGTCAAATCATGATAAATCCAAGTACAATATGAGCAAATCTTAGTATCAAAATCCCGAAATGTTGGTATCTATATCTAGGAATTCCCATCAAAATAACGCTAATAAAATCCAACTAGGGAGAAAACCTATAGATGCAGCAACAGCCCCCATCACTCTGAAAGCGCATCCTTAAAAATCTTCGCAAATGTCCATACCTCACTGAAGGTGTTGTACAAGGGAACCGGAGCCACACGTACAACACCTGGCTCCCGTTTATCGCAAACTATTCCTGCTTCTTGCAACCTATGTGCCACGTTTTGCAACAGACCAGGCTTGAGTAGGAGACTAAGCTGCGCGCCTCTAGCCTCAGGGTCTACGGGCGTAATTATACGAAATGGTCTTGACTCCTCTTCGGTGTCTTTGAGCAACAAGAACTCAAGATATGCTGTTAACGACACCGACTTCCTGCGAAGGTCTGCCATCGATGTTTCATCGAAGACAGAGAGAGCAGCACAAAGGCATGCAAGATCGATGGCTGAAGGATTCGAGATTTGGAACCCCCCAGCCCCAGGAATAGGTTTGAATTCTAGTTATCATGAGATCAGCTCACTAGCTCCCAGACATACTTTTGAGTCGTTTCACTTACTGTTATCCATCTTGAATCTCACCGATCTATCGCCACCATACCATCCAGTCAAACGATGCCGGAACTTGGGCGCATCTTCTCCTGCGCTGTAGTCGACCTCGCCGTGCTTTTCGTGCACAAAGAGGCCCCCCATGGCACCTGGCCCAGCGTTGCCATATTTGTATGTGCACCATGCTGCAAAGTCAACGTTCCAATCGTGCAATTTTAGCTCAGCATTAGCAAAGGCATGGGCCAAATCCCACCCAACCATAACGTTGCGCGAGTGCGCATACTTGGTAATTCTTTGAATGTCGAAAAGCTGGCCGGTATAGTACTGAATACCGGGAAGGAGAATGAGAGCAGCATCGTCGGCATGCTTATCGATATACGAGAAAATCTTCTGCGTGGATATCTCATACTCGCCCTCGTCAGGGCCGATCAGCACCATGGACTCCTTTGGATCCAGGTTATGCCAGGCAATATGGGACTCGATGGCATACTATTTTAATATCAGCACTGCCAGTAAAGAAGTAAGCAAGCGAGTTTCTGTCGAACATACATGGTCGCTGGGGAACGCTTTCCAGTCCATCAGGATCTTGTGCTTTGTTTCCGTCGGCTTATAGAAGCTAGCCAGCAGCAGATGGAGGTTCGTTGTCAATGTTCCCATGGCTGCGACCTCCTCAGCCTTTGCGCCTACAATTTTGCTCATTGACTCAGCTGCTTGCTCCGAAAGCAGCTGCCATTGCTTCAGCGGGGAGTCCTCGAGGTCGGTGAAGTGACCGCCCACTCCGATCGATGACCAAGTGTCCAGTTGTGCTTCCAGGTACCTTGCGGTGGGCTTGGGCTGGATGCCAAGTGAGTTCCCGCAGAAGTAAATGCATGGTTCGGATGAAAGGCCTACGACACTCGTCAGTGATGGGATTAGAAGACCACTGGGTTTAGAACACACCAGGCTTTGCAAGTTTCTTCGAAGCGATGTTTGCTTTCGATGGGACAATGAACTTGTCCCGGAAGGCAGCTAGACTATCAGAAGAATCCAGAGATGCAGCATAGTCCTTCGTCGCTGCCTCGGCAGGGAATGCCAGCTTGATGCTGTTTGATTTCGACATGATGAAAGCGACCGGTAACAACGATGCGGCTATTGAATAAAGAGTACCTAGAGGAAGAACTTCATGCCAACACTTCACATTTATACATGGAATGGTGCGTGACACGAAGCACATCCGTCTCTCCCACCGGGACCGGATACCGTTCCGCTTCCGCCTCGCCATCCGTGTTGACGGGACGAGAGATAACGAAACATCCGCTCCTATGTTCCATATGATTGTTGAGCTTTTCGGCAACCTACGCAATTTGAGCCTAGTAGACCTTGTTAGGACACCAACTGACCAGTTTTGCTATGTCTTAGGTGGTCCTGGCACGATCCACTCTAATCCGGTTCTCTTCCGTCCCCTCCCTGGATATACGATATAAACAATTTCATTTACTTCTTTTGTTTATCTAGGATGGCACTTTCCCCCGAGGTTGCAATCATAAACTGTCCCTTTTTTAGGCTTACATTCAATCATGCTTGATACTCCGGAAATATCCCTTGTCGAATACGGCGTCTCTCTTCAAAACGGGTTTCTTCCGGAGGTGCTTCCCTTACGGAGGTTGGAGGATCCTTACTACTCGCGATGGGAAGATATTGTCCAGGACCTGCCCGCTCTCATTCAGGCTGGCACCATCAGGCAAGCCGTGATTGATTTGCCCATACTCAGTACGGAAAATCTGCAGGAGAAAGAACCCGAATGGCGAAGAGCCTACGTTGTGTTGGCCTATCTCACACACGCCTACGTATGGGGAGGTGAAAAACCAGAAGATGTAATTCTTCCTTTCGACTTCTCGCTTCCCGTCTTTTGTACTCCTCGGTCTTCTTTCCCATTCCTCGGTGGCCCTGATTTTGCTGACATCAGACTTTACAGAGGTTACCGCCCTGTATAGCGCGCCCGTTCATCGAGGTTTCCAACCATTTGGAGCTACCACCTTGTGCCACATATGCAGCCCTTAATCTTTGGAACTTTGCAGTGCCATCGGAGGATACAGATCTCACAGACCCAGATAACCTATCTGTGGTGACCTCGTTTACTGGCACTAAGGATGAAGAGTGGTTTTTCGTCCTCTCCGTCGCTATCGAGGCCAGAGGAGCACAGCTCATCGAGTTTATGCTAGATGGTATTCACGGTGCTAGTATTGACGATGAACAGCGTGTTATTGCGCGCCTCGAACAACTTAGCTATGGACTTGGGGAACTTGGAGAACTCTTGGAACGTATGTATGAGAAATGTGCCCCATCTGTTTTCTATCACCAACTACGCCCATTTCTAGCAGGTAGTAAGAATATGGCATCAGCTGGGCTGCCAAATGGAGTGTTCTATGACCTTGGGGATGGTCAAGGTGATTGGCATCGATACAGTGGTGGTAGCAATGCGCAAAGTTCCTTGATCCAAGCCTTTGATATATTTCTCGGTGTGGAGCATTCAGCTACTGGGGAGACAAAGTCCAACGGCAAGTCGCAAACTCAAGTCAGATCTGGGTATATCAAAGTAAGTGCAAAGAGCCGAGTATGTATCCGAAAGAGCTTTATTGGTGCTGACTATCTCGTTCCCAGAATATGCGGAACTACATGCCAGGTCCGCATCGACGCTTTCTGGAGATGATGGCCCGCACCTCCAATGTTCGTCCATATGTGATGAGCCACAAAGCTGGGTCTGCCTTGAGGGATGCATATAACATGGCAGCCATGTCACTCGGGGGGTTTCGAGATAAGCATGTCCGAATGGTGACCCGATACATTATTATGGCTGCAAGGACTCCGCCACCGAGCCATACACTCTCGCAGACCAATCTGGCAACGACGACATCTACTTTGATGGACAAGTCCCATGAAAATATTACAGGAGGGATTAGAGGAACAGGTGGAACCGACTTGATACCGTTCCTCAAGCAGACCAGAGACACTACAAAGGCAGCAGCTCGATATGTGGATTGAAAAGTACTGATACAACTTGATGCCGTGGTAGTATTTCAGCGAACCAGTTTCTTTTTTCTTTTCCTTCATGCATCCAATGGCTTAGCGACTGTAAATACCTGGTTGTGGTGGAGGCTTCTTTTGTTGCATATTTATTTCATTGAATATAGGCATTATGAATCCGACTCATGGAAAATAACAGATTCTCCTCAGGCGAACGAGTACAATTTACTCCGAGGATTGAATAGTCTGGAAGTGGTTATTCACCGGTCCAGGATGGCGGCCGCTCGCGGAGACGGGAGCGGAGGCGGATACGGATACCGGACACGGTTGACATGCAACTGGACCCATGGGAATGGCGTCTTATCGCCTACTATCTCAAGAACCCCCCACCACTTACATCATGATAGACGAACATCTGAATCATTCATCCTGATCGTTCTCCATAGCTTGGCGAGAATCTCAGCCATGTGACTACACCTTATCTAAGCATTGATGATTGCGGGTCCCTAAAATGGTGTAGTCGTAAGCAAGGAGCCATTCAGACCAGGCCTTCTCCCCCCGTGCCTGTTGATGATTAAATGTTAACATCAATACCCCTAGCTACTTCGAGAATAGCGCTAGAACCGCCCCATCAGCACCTTTAGATACCCACCGCGGCTGTGCCTGAATCCAACTGGATATAGGAGTATATTTCCGATGCCAAAAGTCCGGTGGCACTGCGAAAGAAGCCCTCCTCATCAAAGCATCCAAACATTGGGTGTAAGTAAATCACCAAAAACCCAAATTTAGAACCCCTTGTCCTTCACTGGATACCCATCTGTGAATTCAGGGTACCATAGTTATCCTGATACAACCCCCAACACCGAGTCGGCGATTGCCCCAAACCCTATATGAATTCTGTGATAAATGGCAATTCAATCGAGAACACCAAGCCCAGTCAGATGAACAAAACATCTGACCTCACTCGAAGTTACCAAGCCCTACGCACGGTATGTATGCGGTCATCGTTCTTGTGACCATCGCCTTTCTAGTCCTATAGCTACTTGGTTAGATACCTGCCATCTACATCCTCCCCATGGAACCGCATAGCAAAAGCTAACTCGCATACCGCCGGTTCGTCCGGGCTAATTTCCCGGACTACGTGTGAATCTAGATTTGGGTAGTTATTTTATTATTCCTGACATTCCAAGTCTCAGCACTCAGTAGGTAGAATCAAGGGGGTGTGGAATCGGCGATTGGGACTTATCCGTTCGCCGACCGGCTTATCACACCATCAACGCCATTATGGCGATGCTCACCGCAATTCCTGACCAGTCAGGTAATAGGTAGGATTGATGCAGTGTTGGGAGGATGGAATCTGTGGAGGGTTTGGAATGAGTGTTTGCGGATGGTTAATCGTAATTATTTTTATGTTTTCATATGTTGGATTGTGGTGGATCGACAGGTGGATGCACTAGATATATCTGTCCGGGGAACGAGAGGACACCTAGTATTCGCGGGGAGAAGAATTAGCGTAAGGATGACCTCGTATAGCGTTGTTTCTCGCCCGAGAAGAGAATATGAGTAAATGTCTTGGTATAAAGGTGGGAATTGGCCTGGGAATAAGATTCCTACGTAGGATTTTGGATCAGAATGAGGACAGAAAAGCTGCTCGAGATCATAGCGATATCTATTCGAGAAGTCGGGAATGATGAAGCTTCGGCTTATTCTGATACTGTCATGAGGAAGAAACCGTCGAGATGGCAATCTAATGTAGATTGCCTGCCGATGCATCCCCCAGTCCTCGATTTCACTGCCCTAAGGTAACCGAGACTACTCCGTACAATGATAGCTGTTGCGCCTTGCAACCTCGCTGCCATAGCGGCTATCCCATCACCCGGTTACTCGAGACACAAGCAGACACACTGACCATCTCCTAGTAGTACACTAATCCTAGCAGCGCTTTGCTCAACAAGCTACCACAGTCCCCATTTACTACGTTGACCACCCTATCCACCAATTCCAAGCCACATTCGCACGCAAATCCCACATCCCGTCCCGCGAAACAGACAAAACAATGAACCACTTTATTCCACAATGGCGAGACCTTCCAAATCGGTCTCATCACAGCAAAAGTCCATCATATACCAAGCGACAACCCCAACCACAGTGGATACATGCTAGGCAGCAATGTGATGTGTGTATTCGGTACTCCGTACGGAGGTCTCGATCTATCTAGGTACCTTCCCCTCTACAGGGGCAGTGCACTTCCAGCATGGCTATGCTCGGGGTCTGTATCAGACCATGCATCGTTGGCTTTTCCGCCCCGTGTTGGGATGTATAATACTATCCACGTTATGTTATTCCGCCGGCCACCCGGACGCATTTACGGGTACCCCTGAGGGTATGCATTATGTGTCTGTGGAAGGACAAATCAGGTATGTGAATGAGGGAGCTAAAGATGAGGGGGTCATGCAATGGAGATGGAAGAAGTGGAAGATACCCTGTTAAATGCATCCTGAAGAACGGGTACCTCGGAGTATTTGGGACGACTGGCAGGGAGCCTTCTTTTATCTGGATTCCTGGCCAGGTCTGTACCTGGTATCTTAATCTTATGCCGGTAGGTGTCGGCTACACTCGGGGTGAGATGTTGTTCTCTGATCTTTTGATAGGATTTCGGACATTCGTGTCCCATTCCATTTGGAGCGTGTATATTAATTTGGACATGATAGCAGATGGAAGATGTGCCTCCACGTCATGTCATGCGCGGTCAGTCGTCATGGTCCTAGGATCGTGAGCATGGCAGTCGTACATGGCGTAGATCATGTCTAGGAGCTGGAGTCCAAGGGGGTGAAGCTGAGTCGCCCGTTGATGTGGCTTAGGACGCGTTCCCATTGGTTGGTGGTGAATGGTGGAACTCCTATTGGTTGGGTTTGGATCGCCGATGGAAGTTCCCCGGTCGGCGATTGGCATTCCCTTCCATACTGAGGGAGCTGGGGAATAAAGTACCGAGTAAGTACCTTATCTAAATAAAGGTACAGTACCAAGATCGATGACTTATAAGGAGGAACTTAAAGACGGATTTGGGCTTGGCTTTTCGTCAACGGATATCGACCTTCACACTCAATCTACCTTTTCTTTGGAGAAACATGTCTTCCACAATGCTTGCGTCTTTCCCTGGTACTGCTACCGGCTACACATCCTCTCATCTGAACAAGGACCACGTTTCATTACTGGGTGATAATGAGACCTACACATTCGAACAGCTCGTTCAGGACCTTAGAGCCTACCTGGGTAGCTCTCGGGGTATCGATGAAGAACACGTTGACCATGCCGTTCTGATGGCTTTCATGTCCAAATATGCATCCAACCCTGCCGACTGGGCACGGTTCACGCGCAACGATGTCAGCAAGAACTACACTCGGAATTTGGTGGAGGATATCAATGGCCGTGCCAACTTGGTTAGTTGTCACCTTAATCCTGGACTCGTACTCGATGACTGACGATATCCATAGTTGGTCCTGGTTTGGAACCCGCAAAAGGGATCGCCCATCCACGATCATGCAGACGCGCACTGTGTCATGAAGATCCTTGGAGGCGAACTGAATGAAATCATCTACGAAACGCCCGATCCCGCTCGAGGCCATGATGCGCCCTTGACCGTGAAGCAAGAGACGACATACAAGACCGACGAAGTGGCGTATATCTGTGATCAGATTGGGCTGCATCGGGTCATGAACCCGCAGAAGGATCAGGTTGCTGTCTCGTTGCACTGTTAGTTGATGTGAAGCTTATAAGGGGTAATCATCTGGCTGATATCTTGCAGTGTATACTCCGCCTAATGCAGCGGATTTCGGATACAATATCTATGATCGGGAGACTGGACGCAGCAGCCATGTTTATCAGGCATCCTAGGAGGTGCATGGGTAGTAAGGATGGAACAGTGCAGGACACTGGTAATGAATAACGACTGGCGTTGTTGATTTGTTTGTAAATTAGACTGCGGAACTTGGAGTACTGGGGGGGTTGATAATTCGGGCTCTTCGATGCCATCCTCTGGGATTTGATAACTTTTGAATTAGCTTTTACTGCCACCTATGTATCCTCACGTTCCACATTCTATATGTAGCTGGCGAGCAGCAAGTCAAATAGTGAGAAAGACAACGTATGACTTACTCGCAGACACCTACTTCGACCTGCAACTCATCGTTCTCGAAGGGGATGTCAAAGTAGGGAGGCTGGAACTTTGCTCGCATATAGGAGTTCTATATATGGAGAATGAGCAGAGTATCAAGAGAAAAACCGCTGAATCTCACAATCATCTGTGTAGTTGTGTAAATTGGGCTACATCTCAGTCAGATCAGCGAGGACCTAGTTGTGTATGCATAGCGCTTAGTCACTTGGAGTTATGAGACTGCACGACCCGAGGCAGTATCGCCGTCCTGCGCCGTCCCCGAAACAATAATACTCGGCTTAAGACATGGTGACCTTTTCTCGTCTCGAAGGACTCAGTACCAGGATGAATGAGGACGTTCGACGAAGAAGAGCCTACTGAACATGCCCCGACCATCACCGCTCGCCTGTACGGAGTGTCGGAAGCAACATCTCAAATGCGATGCGAAAACCCCCTCTTGCTCTCGCTGTCTCCAAAACCGCCTGGATTGCAATTACCTCCCGTCTCGCCGGGGAGGGCGGCGGAAAATCCGCGAAGCCCTTCGACAGCAACATGTTGCATCTTCGGACTATTCTCGTCACCTTCAACAGTCGGTTTCTTCGGGTCCAACGTCGGCAGACCTGATCTTGTCCCCTCACACCACTAACCTGAACGGGCCAGATGCTGCTTCGATTGTCTCTGGACAGCAGGCCCAGGGTATCGCCCCGGCCGAGGATAGCCATGATTCTTCGGACTCGGATGCCCGTCTAGTACGATTGTACTATGACAATTTTCACTCGGCGCATCCCATCCTGGTTCCGGCTCCCTTGTACGAAGAGCGCAAGTACCCGGCATATCTACATGAAGTGGTCATGTTCATAGGCAGTCATTTCCTACAGCCATCTAATGGCTCACTACCTGACATGGCTACCGTGCAGTTGAGCGCCAGTAGTGAGAGGACGCCGTGCAAGGCTCAAGCTCTTTTGCTGTATTCGATAATTGCGTGCGCCCGTGGTGAGTGCTCACAAGCTCACTCCTCCTTTTCCCAGGCTGTCGACATCGCGTTGGAACTCGGGATGTACCGACAGGAGTTCGCGACCACGTCTTCCAATGGGCAAGCCGTGGAAGCTGAGAGTCTCCGACGTACCTGGTGGGAACTATTCACCGTGGATGTCTACATGGCCGCTTTGCAGAAGAGGGTTGTCTTGCGATGCAGCGGCGTTCCTTATGACGTGGCCTTGCCTTGCGAGGAATCAGTGTACGCCAACCATACTAATATACCCTCACCCCCAACACTTGCTGGATTCAACAAGCGCATATTTGCCGACGACGATGGGGAAGCATACCAATCTCGGTATTCGTCTTTTAGCTATCGTATCGAGGCAGTGTGCATCCTGGCACGGGTTCTAGTGCTGAATAGCCTGCCCGAAACGCATAGAGATCACCTACAAGCCGTGGAAAACGCGCTTGTTAGCTGGACAAACCATCTTCCGCCGAACAAAGTTGATATCGTGGATACGTATGGCAGTGTGGATGAAATACTGTTTCAAGCACACACTACGATCCACTATGCTGCAATGCTTTTGCATCTTCCGCGGAGCAGTCTTCGGCCTGCCTGTCCAGATACAGGGTTCCCGATCTGCCCAGTGATTCCGTCTCGACTTTCTCCATCCTTCACCCGACATGTTCATGACATCAAAGCTACTGAAGCATCCAAGCAACTGTCGAATCTTCTCTCTGTCCGTCCTAGTGTTCAAAGATACAGTCCATTCGTTGTGTTTAGCCTCGTACTATGTGGGATGGTACAGCTTGCCACGAGTCGGATCCACTCATCAGAGTGTTCAGACCACCACTGCAACCGCATTATTCTTGTGCTTGGATGCTTGAAGACCTTGAAACAGAAATGGCCCATTGCAGACAGGGCCCACCGCTATCTGAGATGCGTGGCAGCAGAGACATTCACAGCTTGGATTGAGTCTCGATATCCCCAGACCAGTAATGCTGTGCCTCCAGCTTCGAGAAACGATGCTCCCAGTAATTCCTCGTCTGCTGATAATAATGCGTGGCTCTCTATCACCAGCAATCATGGCATTAACAGGTGTACAGAGGCGGATGTACAAGGGCTATTCTCACCTGGACTGCTATCAGCCTACATTGACCCGACATGTAGTGAGCCACTGCTTTTGGGCTCAATGCCCGAACTTGACTTTACATGATTATCACTGCCGAAATTGTCAATCAGAGGCGTATATATGACATTCTACGCACGTGGATACGGGTCATCGGCTCTCTCAGTCTGACCACCTTAACGGAGCCTTACTGGCTATCATACCATCCCTCGACCACTTCATCTAGATCTTACACCTCGAATCGAGAATGCGGCACGTTCCGCGCCAAATGGACGCTCGCGTGGCCCTGGAGCCTCCAGGTTCAAACTCAGTGCAGTTGAAAGTTTGACACCCGTCAAAATGCGTACCCAATGCGTTGAGACTAGACGTCGAGATCGCTGCCATAGCTGCCGCGGAGCGCTGGCCATGAGATGGATTGTGAGACAAAGCTGAAATGTGTTCAGTGGCATATATCAATTTCACCTCCTGGCTTCGTTGCAACATAGCATCGATAGTGTGTTTGTGATCAGTCATTATTGCGGACTATAGATGGAAGACTATTCTTGTCCACATTTCAGCTATCAAGCACATCATGAGACCAATGGGCGTACCCTAATGTGAGTCCTTTGCGAGAAGCCTATATGCCGGTCGGGTGCCACAGCCCTTAAAATAAACGACCGTACACAGCCGTATATCTGACAATGCGCTTGATGTCATGTTCCAACATACCACACTTATCCGCAAAATGACCGAACAAAACCACAGAGTCTACCGGGACCAACGAAGTAATCTTGAACCGATGAAAGGTGACGAGGGACAACAAATAGAATTGAAGATGCAGTGAGTCCGATACTGAACCTAGAGCTTGCCGTGATAGTCAAGCGCCTCTCAACCGGAGGTTTATACGGGCCCGAATTGTCACACTGCCAACTAAAAGGCGAAGATGCACAAAAGGCACCCGTCCTTCTATGAGGGAGGACATCCTCCAGGGAGCAGAAGATCCATGGGCCCGTCGGGTGGTCGTTGAAGTTCAATCGCAGCCTCAACAACATCGCTTTTTGTTTTCTCGGCATCGAGGGCTGATTGCTGGGTTAGCTCAGTAAAGCTAGTTGGATGGAATGATAGCGGCGGCAAGCTGTTACTCTGAAAGTGCATGTGAAATAATGCGGTTTGAGCTGATCAACTGTGCTGGCTGGACGACCGTCGAAGTCAACATGATGTGTAGATGGGAAGAAGAACATATCAGTGGCTGAAGCATTCATGCTGTGAGAAGATGATGGGCTTTAAGACATTGGAATAAAGTCTAGCCAAATAGAATGAACCAATGTCCACGTGCAGTGCAGGAGACCGAGAGTCCTGACAAGTCTGTATCATTGATTGCTGATTACTTATAGCACTAACTATGTATGTCATCTTGTTTCATGACTGTAGCGAATTGGATATGCCACTGTAGGCTTCCCAATAATGCATATCGATATGCACGCAGCTTGGTAGCTTAAAGAATCGCTGCAGTGAGGGCCCAGTACCCCCAGGGTCTAAAGCCCTTCGGGATTCCCAAAGGCCACAGATAAGCCTTGTCCCACCCTCTGAAGGGAGCACTTCAGGAAACAGCCCTGGCTTCTTTCCGTGGCGATGCAAGCAGGCGGCATGGTGCCATCCATCCCCCGGAGAAGATAACCAGTCATCAACCGAAGCGTATCAAGCTCAAGGCTCTTAAAACCATAATCCAACCATCCCCATTCCACCCACTCTTACCGTTTCTTCGTAGTCACCGGAATACCCTCACTCGCGCGCAACTCCGCCAACTTCTTCTCTCTCTCAATCAACCGTTCCTTCTCCAACTTAATCATCCCCTCCACCGTCTTATTCGCCTCCCCCAATCGACCCATCTCACTACTTTCCGCCGCCTTACTATACGGATTCTCTGGCGTCTCATTAAACGGAATCTCCGCCGTCCTCACCCCCCTCTGCAACGACTGCGCCTGTTTCGTATTCTTACCCCCCTTCCCCTTCTGTCCCCCTCCTGACCCTGCGCCCACCCCCGTCAACAACTCATAAAACTGCTCCACCGGCTCATTGAACACCACCTCCTCATAATTCTGACTGACCACCAACTCCCGTCTCTCTTTCTTCGCCTCCGCGTCCGGCCCATACGGATGCAGTTTCAAACTATGCCACAGCGTTTGAGGCTTCTCCGTTGATTCAGGCACAAAGTATAGTTTGATCTGAATCTCGAATTCACCCCATCCTGTCTCGGTCACTTCGAAGGGAGGTTGTTCGATCGTGCGAACGTTCTGGGCGTAGGTCTCGTGAAGCTTAAATTGGACTTTCTTGAGCCAGTAGGAGATGTCTTCGTCGTTGACGCCTTTTACGAAAACACGCCATTGGTGCGTGTGGTCGGCTGGAACGTGGGGGGGCTTTTTGGCTGGGTCGAAGGGTTGGGCTTCGCTGCCAAAGACTATGGGTTGTTAGATGTTGGATGGGGGGGGGGTGGGTGGTAGTGGAGGTGGATTTGATGGCATACCGAAGGGTCGGAAGACTGAAACGCCCTGAATGTTGAGATGGTGTGAGTTGATTGCTCGTTCGGGGTATGTATCCAGGGAGATATGGAGGGAGGAGAGACTCACTCTGATGCGCTTGGTTCCTGTCGCTGAGGGCATGCTGTACTGGGTGTATTATCACTCTGAGACGGGTATCAATATGATGGCGAGGAAATGGACAGATCGATGATTGTAGGAATGACGTTCCGGTTTCAATGTTCCTGTCGCGAAAGCGCCGCGGAATTCCTGCTCCGGCACGTGATGGTCGCGGGCGGTGGTGATACGATAAGGAATCCGGCGGAAGCTGAGCTGCCGCGGTGCTCTCTCCGGGATTGAATCGAGCGACACCGGATTTGAATCCTCATGAAAATGCTTCGTTGAGCTTATTATTTGAGAAAAATTAAATATTACAACTTCAATTGGAAACTGTTGAGTCTACCCAACAATGGCAGCAAAGAGGGTAGTTGTTGCCGGCGGAAACGGTTTCTTGGGTAAGTACTTGCTTGTATGCTGCTGTCGCATGGAGAAATAGCATCCAGTACTAACGGAGTGTTTTTTTTTTACTCTGCAGGATCAAGGATCTGCAAGTCTGCCGTCGCTCGAGGATGGTCCGTTACGTCGCTAAGGTACGACACATACCAATCCTATATCCGGCATCCCTGATATTCATACAAATGTTACAGCCGCTCCGGAGAACCGCGCTGGGATACCGTCACCAGCTCCCCCAGTCGCCCTAGCTGGGCCAGCTCCGTTGAATGGGCCAAAGCCGATATCCTGAAGCCGGAAACCTACAAGCCGTTTCTGAACGGCGCGACGGCCGTCGTTCACAGCATGGGGATCCTCCTCGAGGCAGATTACAAGGGGGTGGTGCAAGGTCGAGAACCGATTTTAAGCGGATTGCAAAAGGCGTTTAGTGCGTCAAAGCCGGGGAGTCAGGATCCGTTGCAAAGGCGAGAGGGAGAACCGCTGGAGGTGAAGGACCGGAATGGACAGTTTACATATGAGCTGATGAATAGGGATTCTGGTTCGTATACATTCGTGGCACGGGGGTGAAAAAGTGCTAATATATGTTTGCTGCAGCGATTGCGTTGGCGCAAGAGACCCTGAACGAACATGTCCCGACCTTTCTCTACATTTCTGCGGCGTCGGGTGCGCCGGTACTCCCGAGTCGATATATCACAACGAAGAGAGAGGCGGAGTCGATCATTGCGGCGAAGCTGCCGGAGTTGCGGAGTGTCTTCGTTCGAGCTCCGTTTATGTACGATGAAAGCAGGAAGTTCACGCTTCCGATTGCTCTGGGTGGATTTGTTGGGTCACAGGTCAATGCGCTTTTGGGCAACAGGCTGGACTTTCTTGGGTCGATGGTGACGAAGCCTTTCCAGGTGGGCGATGTCGGGGAGGCTGTAGTGGAAGCCCTGGATGATGAATCTGTCCGGGGAGCCCTGGGAATTGAGAAGATAGAAGCTTTAGCTACGAAGGCGTGGAGAAAGAGCATGCTCTAGGGAGGACAGGAAAGGAAAAGGACATGAAATTGACTGTCAAGTGACTAACAGTTTGGACTGAAGCGCCCGGTACCTTGGTGGGAAGTTTCAACCAAGGCAGGCAGGATGCTTCCTTGCGTCAACCAGAGCAAGGAAGACATGCGAGGCTAAACCAGAACTTGTGATCAGGCATGGTCTCGGTTTGAGATATCCGAGTCAGCGAAGTGCCTTTGTGACTTGACAATCGCGAACCACTCTGGATATGTGCTTCTGGAAGTTGTACATTATATCATGTATCATAACGAGGCTATAACAAAACACCCCTAATCGTGCTCCAAGAGCCCGCCGGTCTGGTAGGGTAACAAGCAACGCATGAACTAGGTCGGGAAAATGACGTCACTGAAAGTTGCATCTCATGCGCTCTATCGAATGCCTGCTTCGTCCAGGAGAGTTGCAGCAGTAGCGGGAAATTCGTTGTCATTTGTATACTGCCTGGAGCGGCGTCCCAATGTGCAGGGGCGAGCTTCGACGCATTGCTACCAAGTCACTGCTATGTAGGACTTTTGCGACCGTGTTTGAAATCGTCATTGTAGATCCGGGACTTTGAGAGTGAATCAAATCATCGTACCACGCTCGAAGCTGTCGCGAATTTCCGTAGTATACTGTCAAAGGATTAGCTTGGGTGCCTAACGATGGATCGAACTTGAAACATACCTTGTTATAGAAGCGCGCCAGTTTCTGGTTGAACTGTTTGTTCTTCTCATTGATATAGGTGACGTCGCCGTCATCATCTCCGCGGCGATCTCTCCGCTTCTTGAGCCGGACCTCTTCGGCTTTTCTAAGATTGTCCACCAACTTGTCAACAGCAGCTCGATCAGGCTTGTTCTCCGTGAACCCGACACTGTCAGCCGTGGAGTAAAAGGAACCGTTTTTGTCGACAGCAATCATTTCACCATCGTTAGTTTCAACGATCTCGAGGTCGCCATTGGCGGCAGCCTTTTCGATCGCCGCCATCTTTTCCCTCTCATAGCTTTCGAGGTCGGGCTGCACTTCTCGCAGCTGTCTCTTGTAGACTTTACGGGCGTCCTGAGTATAGTCCTGGAATGCAACATTGTCACGATGGCGCTGCTTCTTTTCCATTCGCTTGTCCCATTTCTCCGACTCGTCCACGGTCCAGTCCCAAGCACGTTTACGTTCAAAATCCTCGCCAGCGGCTTCCGTGTCCGCCTTGAGGAGATTGTGTGATGCGAAAGCATGTTTGCGGGACAGTGAGGAAAGTAGTGACGGATCGGTTGCGAGACGCTGCGTCTCGGCGACGGTTTCTTTCAAGTTGCGCTCGGTAGCGGTTTTCTATTTGAATGTCAGCGCAAGAGTAGTCATAACTGGCTACCAGTCACAAAGCACTTACTGCGCGAGCCTTGAGGGCCTTGAACCTTTCTTGTCGTTGGCGGGCTCTCGAAGCAGCATCATCCTCGTTCTTGTCTGAGGTCGCCTCGGTCGCGCTAGCCTGGGTGGCCGAATCTCCTTCAGCCTCCTTTAAAGGCGATCCAGATTCCTTGTCACTATCAAGTTGTTCATTCTCGGCGGAGTGCTTGGAATTTTCCTTGGCATCGGATGGACTCGCCGCAGGCTGTTCGGCAGGCATATTGCACGTAGGTATCGCAAGTAAGATCCAGGAAGCGCTATTGAGACGGTAAATAAGTACGGTCGATTCGAAAGCTTTCGGCGATCCAAGTTGAAACGGGAACAAGCCGTGAGTTCAAGTTTCGAGTCGCTGCCATGGTCCACCGCCCCGCTGACCGCCTTTCCCCGGTTGATTGCGCTGGTGTTATCCGGTGTGGTCTCCACCCCATTTCCCCCGGATTATCGCTGGCACGCCATGGAAGCCCGGCTTCGTCGCTTCGCTCTGTCTGATATCCAATGCCTTTAGGAGGCTGATGTCCATGTCACTATACTCTCGCATTGGGGCGCTGACATGGCGGCGGGTATGCTTGACCCTCGGTGTCTCACCATCGCAATACCGCCATGTTTCGGTAAACAACTGGAAAGCTTCATATACCGAGCCCACCCCGTCCCAGCTACTTAGATTCGCCCTAATGGGTACAACGAAACCTCCTGGGAACGATGTCTCCAATCCGGAACTCGACAAACACCTCTCGGATATTTTTCTTGGAGACTGGCCGCTAGGCTCGTTGCCTCCCCCGTTTTGGAGTTCTTCTCAACGGCAGACAGAAAGCCCCGATGATTTCGTGTCATTCAAAGGCTTGAAACATGATGTAAGGAATCTTCGTCACTTGCAGGTGTTTGTCGAAAGGAATGTGAATGAGGAAGAAGGCAGCCTACTGTTGCAGGCGCAATCTTGTACTCTTCTAGCACAGGCGCTAAAGCGTTGCCAACGACATAATTCCTACGGCGAGATTCTCTCGGCGCTCTATGGCATCATCACAAGATTAGAGAAGCTGGGTCTACCGCGCTCAGGAAATATATACTTCCTTGGGATGTATTATGCTGCACTCACATGGTCTGCCCCGGCTCTCGAGAGGTTTATAGAAGGGTATTACTCCGTTTGCTCGTCGCCTTTGGACACCCAATCTAGTACATCTTTGGTGGATGCCCTTCTTGATGCTCTCCACTCCCTGAGGTTCCGGGGAGAGGCAGAAAATACGAGTGCGATACTGGAGTTGATCACTGGAAGGTACTGGCGCAATGAAAGAAACCTACATAGTCTTCTGTGCTGGGTTAGTCCTGATAATCCGACAGCGCCCAGCGGACAGTATCTCTCCTTACTTGCCAGGTTGCGCAGCGAGAAACTTCTAACCGAACTATGGTCCCAGACACTACAGAGGCTATCTTCTGGGTCCTCCCTCGACCTATTCCAGTCTGCATATACTTGCGTGGTGGCTCTGATCGATATTGGCGACATCCCAAAGGCCATACAGTACTTGACAGCAGTATCAAAACGTGCCAGAAATACGCTGCCTGGGATTTCGAGCTTCGATGGTCTAACTGCTCTGCTTGCGTCTGAAGCCATCAGTACCCTCCTGCCTCAGATTGCTGGACGGAAGGAATACATGAAGCTTCTTGAAGTTCAACTCGTGGACATGGAAAGCAAATTAGGGCTCCGCTGGGAACCTGACGGATCATATCATACAAGTGCCTCTGACCCCCTCTTGCTTGCCTCGGAGCAGCCACTCCTTACTTTAGATGGTGACAGCACAGGTTATGAAAGCACCGAACGCTTTTTTGCAGAGATGAAAGCATTGGGATGCTCAAGGTCGGCAGAAGATCTCGATAAAATTGCGGAGCTACTTGATGAACATGAAGGAGATGTAATTTCCGTTTCGGTTCCATCGATCGAAGACTCCGATTTCGAATATGCCTGGTTTCCTCGACTTTCTCCAGTTTCATTTACGGGTGTCGTTTCATCGGCCACAGAAGATACTACTCCACCTTGGATACCTTCTACGTTAGGTCTGATCCGGGTCAGCTATGACGACAATGGAGTCCCTCTCACTAATGAGCGCTCCATACATGCGATGCAGCTCGGCCCTCTGGTGAGGAGACCTAAATGCACCAATGGTTCGCGCCCCGACTATGCGCATCCTTGGGAAGAGACTGGACACGTGGTTGCCTGGGATCGTGTTTATGGGCAGCTGATTGCTGTATTTGTTGGGCAAAGCGACGGTCCCGTTGAGTATCGCATAGAGACTCGAGCCGCACGGCCACGGTCTGGCCTCAGCGCAATTACGACAATTGGTCTCCCTGGTGATACCTCCTCCACGTCGCATCAGGATCTCATTTACTCTATAGGCAATGGGTCTTTGCATTATCATATTGAGGTAGACCCAAGCCCAGACTTGTTACTTTGACCGCAGTGAGTGATTGCCAATGGTGTACATAAGCAGTGAGCTTTTAGCGTTTCCTCACCATAACTAGCTAGATACTTAGTTCGGTGCCTCAACGACTATCAGCGTCGACCTAGTGAGGCGCGGTATGGCCCCCCGATGTCGACTATTGCATTTTTAAGAGTGCGTGTGCCTTGAGGTCTAAATGCTAATAATAAGAACACTGGTAGCGCTACACTTTGCCTGCAGGTCGCTTCCACCTCCCTCTTCCATAGAGGAGAAGGTAGGTACTTGGCCATTCACGAGCCCGAGAAGCCAGTGCCTACTTCATACATCCATATCTCGGGCCACAAGACTGCCTCAAGTTCAATGGTATAAAGAGGGCAACCTGGCATTCACTAGTGTCCAACACTAATCTGGCTGAGAATCTGAAGATACTTGACAGTCCAGGATAGCACCATTCTATCGAGTAAGTCCGAAGCCAGGGTTTCTGCTTAGGCAAGCCACGTCGATATCTTCCGAATGGGCAAGACAAGTCCCAACATAGCCTCATAGACCGATCGTATGCGTTTCAATCCACTTAATGTCAGATAACACTATCGCACACGTGAGCTGAAGCCCCTTGCGATCCTCAGTCTCAAACCTACGTCATCTTTCCATGTCACCATAATGTTAGGCATGCAACTCACAAATACGTGGACAGAACTGGACTCCTACATATTGATGGCTTGGCTATGCTGAAAAGCTAGCGAGCCCTCGCATTCTATGACTTCCAGGGCGCACAGTACGCTCGGATGACCGGTTCCGAATAATCATCGACGTACTATGGGTTTTGATCGGAAAGCCATTTTAGCGCGCTTCCACAGCGCAGTTCCTGCAAAACTATTGTATCAAGGTCATTGGCAGCGGTTCATTGATATTTTCAGGCTAGAGTTGGATCGTCTGCCGAATATACCCATGGTATGATCAGCACCTTCAGTCCTGCATGCATATCGAAGTTATGGACAGTGTACGTAAAACGATCTTTCACGAACAGGGATATTCCATTCTGTTCAAGCTACATCCAGGCTTGTAACATCTTACGACCCTGGCTAAGAGGGTACGCAGACTCCGGTGGGATAGATCCAAGAGAGTGCCGGGATACCCTGGCTTCGGGCGGGAGACTGTTGCAGACGCTTGAGAGCCAAGGCAAGCTTATCGGCTTTGGATGTCAGGTTATCCCGGCTCCCTTGCTCTTAGCAGGTCCGTTTCGGCGTAGACTAATGGACGGAATGGGAAGGTCGATGGAATATCCACCCATAGGATGTCGAAGATCTTCTTGCGTTGCAGATTCGCACTAATATTTTGCGATCGAGGCATTTCGTTGCCCTAGCAGGGGAACTGGTGCGTCCAGGATTTGGTGTGTGTCTTTGCTTTTTCCCTAAGAGTTCTTGACGAACAAGGAGTGTATCAGATCGTATTCTTCCTCTCCTCAGTGTATGTGGTGGTTGAGTAGGACGACTCCAATGCATAGGAACCTTTAAGACATTTCCAGAGCACAAACAGCGTTGCTCGGGCCTAGCCTGTAGGCCCAAGTGTATCGACGCGAGGCGGGCGGCCCGTACTTCGGACGGAACTTTGGCTGCTGGAGACATCCGGTGAAACCAGAGGGTAGGTACATAGTAGAGTGGCGGCACGTAAGGTTTTGTCTAAGATTTAGTGGCCGTGTTCCGACTGCGGTGGTATTGTGTCAGCATTCGTCCCCATACGGACGAGTTGGGGGATTGACTCGAGGGAGCTGAGCAGAGGGGGTTGGGCTGGCAGAAGCCAAACGAACGCTGGGTGGTGAGGTGCTGTTGGGAATGCTATACGGCGGCGGCGGTGTTGGGCTCCGAGTCACTTGATCCCCCCCCTTCCTTTTCGTGATGCCCACAATCGACAGGTCGACGAGATCGCAGCGACTCCTCCGCTCTCTTGCAACTCGAGATCTCCGATGCCCACGGATTTTTCCTGTGGTCCAATCGGAGAAACGCCCTCCCTTCCCCATGAGTCCCTCATTCCAGGCCTCCCTCCCCCTAAGGTTAACCCGGATGTTGCAGACTGCCCTTCGGTTCCTGGCAAGGTTTCTCCTCATTCGGTTGCCTCTGGCGAACGCGCTGAAGTGGTAATACCTCCATGCCTCGCTCTCTCTTACTCCGTACATGGGCGTTCCGTCCCAGTTGCCTTCTACAGGCAAATGGATTGTGGCTGGCTACACGCAGCTTTAATTGGGATCCGACACCTTCGTCAAGGTCTCGATTTGTTCTACTCCGTACCTTAAACGCAAACGCTGGGTTGTCATCGGCGATAAAAAAGGTGGATAAACAGCCCACAGGAGGGCAAACCCAGGAATAGGCAAAAATGCCAATGGCCATGCATCATTCTGGACGGTCACGATGCGCGAACAGGATCAACGCCGTAGCCTCCAGCTTACTGACTAACCACTGCATTGCCACTGCAGCTTCCGGAGTCCCAATGCCCAGAATCATGACTGCCTGGGTAGGAACACAGGGGGGTGGACACTGGAAACCCTTAGTGCGCATGCGGCACACCCGGATTCCGGGAATTAGAACGCTGCATGAGCGTGTCGGTAGTAGTTCCATGATCCATCGCTCTGGCGGTGGTTGACTCATCAGCATCCAGCCAATTCTCGTCATCCATCAAGTCGTCCAACCGTCAATGATGTGACACATCACTCATCGTTGTCGGTAAGGCAACCACACATGCAGGAGGCCATCCACCGAAGAAGGAATGGTGGACAGCTGTTACAGGGCTAATGCACGAAAAGTACCTCCATCGCCCACTACCACCTCCCCGCGGCACCAGAGAGCTCCGATAACACCAGTCAGCTGAGATGAAACAGCCAGTGTGATATGTGGCGGTGACCATCGATCGATCTTCCATTGCAAGGATGTCCTGTTAGCCACAATAATCATTGAACGAGCGTGCCTCACAGCCTACTGTGTATACGGAGTACGTCCAACGGCTTTTTGAGTTTAAATGACGGTTAACATGGGAGTGACTTCGATCCCCGCCTAAAGAAGGTAAGCCAAGTCAATCTTCCTGCCTCTTTCCACTTTTCAATCAAATCATTGTGCTTCTATGTTTTCGTTGGGCAAGCGACAAGACACATCCTTGGTCTTTGAGTCTTCGAAAGTATGGTTGTTGCGGAGAAAAGCTCACTATAGCCTAGTATTAGATTCGAGCAGCTCCGCCAGCCGAAATGGCCCGTGCAAGAGCCCCGGTACCCACGATGAGCAATGACAAATCGGCAATAATCGCGAGCCCGGAAATCGGGGGCTGGATGGGCTCTACCTATACTCCGTAACCCTTCTTCGTTCTACCAGTGGTGCTCCTAGCTCCAGTGTGCACCACATTCTATGCAGGGCTCCGGTTTCAAGCTAGAGACGTGGCAGCAACGTAATATGGACGCTGTCGGAGGGAGTTCCCAGTCCCGAAGACACTAAGCAGCTGGACAGCCGTGGTCGCCTAGCGTGCGGAAGAACGCCCGACGGCAGCGTCGGGATTTGCGGTCAATCGCCTTGTTCCGGGCTCAATAGTTGCCATGGGGCTCCAGGGCGATATCTATCACCGCATCGCTCCAGGAATAGTGCTCTGTATATGGCCGATAGTTGAAAAAAACAACGGTGAACTCAGATCTGGGCTCCACCAGACAGTCTTCTAGCTGGTTCTCTGCGGATCTTGCAGCGTCATCGTCCGCTGTTCTTCTCCTTTCCAGGCTGCAGCAGATGCCAATATCGGGACTGCCGAGGCTTGCAAATCATAAGTATAGCACCAAACATTCCTTGCACCGATCAGCTGTTGGAGGTCCATCTAGCTGCATTGCGTGAATAGCGACCAAGGAAAGCGATCCCGCAATCTGAACTGCACTGCTTACGGCGTATATGAAATGATGGCCTTGCCAATCAACTAATCGGATATCCGTCGTGGGGTCGATCTGCGTTTCTTTGCCCTGTTCTTTTCTTTTCCTTTTTTTTCTTTTTTTTTTTTTTTTTTGTCGCAGCTCGGCTCTAAAACCTGGCCCAGGAATTCTGTCTCTGCACGAACTTCCCACCAGGTAGGTTCCTGCTGGCTTTTCAGATCATCGCGCATTTAGAATTTCAATCCTTCGGCAGCAGATCGCCCTAGTTCCCCAGGAAGTGGGTAAAAATTGGACGCCATGGTAAACATGCTTCAGTCTTTGCCTAGTCGCTTAGGAGCGACTTGTTGCATACACGGGATTCTGCTCCATTATTGGCCGTCGCAACGGAGATAGCGTCTCCTCAAGTTACGCTCACTGCTTCGACGAATACCCGATGTCCACGGAATCACAGTGTCAGCTTTTGGTGCTGTGACCAACAACGTCTTGGTGAGGCCGTCATTCTGGCGTATGCAGAAGCTAGATAGGCCCATATCAGAAGGGGTCGCCGAGTGAAACCTTACTAGTAAACTCGATGGTCGCGCAGGATCCTGGCTGTGTACCTACCTCCAAGCCAGCCATTGAACCGGCCACTAGCAAAACCTACTATCAAGTTGACAAATACGGGGGGATCGGAAAAGCGCACGATGGAGTAAAGATTTCCAGGATTCGGGGATATAGATGGCTGGATCCTGTCAGGGACACAGTGTCACTGCATGTCTGAATTTTTCACAATGCCACACACATACGCAGTGGGCACGCACAGGCTCTCACAAAAGCATCGGCCAGCCCATTTCCCCAGATCCGCTTCTTTTCTTGCACGGCCACAGGCTGCGAGATAGTGCCAATAACTTCTGGCGATTTCACTGCTGGGCTTAGGGTTAGTATCACTCTTCCGTTCATTCTCCTCTCCTGCTGGAGTGGTCATCAGACACGCTCACTTCAGGTTCATACAGGGCCAAAATTCCTGGTGCTTGCCTTGCCGCTACTTGCGCCGGTGAGAGTCGTGCTACGATCTGGTTGGATACGGAGTAGTTGGTGGGCACTGCTCTTTTCTTTTTTCCTCCTTCGTCCGTGCTTTCTTTTTCCCTTCTTGGGGCCCTCCCCAGACAATTGCTTTGTGGTCTACTTACCCTTGAAAATCATCAAGGAGAGCTAACGTATGCATGTCACTGTCCCCAGCTACTCTGGTAGGTTGGAACAGCCACCCACGGCAGACCATGTTGCTCGAGCCCTCGGCCTTTAAATAAAGCGTCTTAAATCTACCGCACAGTTGCCCTGTGAAGACGGAAGAGACTTCGGCGCTCAGTATACCGTTACGTAGTACATGGGCATTTTGTGTCAGTGGTTTTCCGGCCCCTGTCGATTGTTCTCTCCATATTGGGCATCATTTGGCCTTTCCCTAAAGTCGGCGGTACCTGGCTTGACGCGTCTGAAGTTCCCTATTGTGGATGCCTAGCCTGCAAAAACAACGGAAGATCGGCTTTTGGCACTTTTCAACAAGAACAGGCCCTAGACGAAAGAAAAAGGGTATTCGTGCTCGCGAACGTCCGTATCCAGCTGCATAGATGTCGAGAACACCACTACCACAATGGATGTATCCCGCGTCCAGTGGTCAACATCCAGATGCAAAGCCCCACGCCGCTGGCGATGACCACCAGATGTTCACGACCCATCCAAATCAATTTAATGTCCCGGAAGAACCGCCGCGGTTCCTGTATCCCGATACGCAGGTCTACGAGCCGTCTTATATCCCACCTGCATCGAACTCCAGGGTCCTTTATCATGGCAGGCTCTGGGATGGCGTCGCAGATCCCAAATATAACCTTTCGCCAGGTCCTCCTGTCAGCACGGGCGCCCCTTCTCAGTACGGAGTTCAAAGATCAAATGTCATGAGAAGCGTGGAGTATGGCTCGGCGTCGGCCCTTGTTTCTAGCCCATACCAGGATTCTTCCAGTTACAGTCGCGGCTCCATTGGTTCTATCTCTGGGGCACGGACAAACGATGTGGAATCTCAGTATACACCCCTTTCTTTAGTCAGATCAGCGACCCCAATGCCATCCTGCCTGGAGTTGTGATTTCGAGATCTTGGTCGCTCTCCGAAATGTGCATTCTCCTGCCGCCTTGCCTCGAGCTGCGGTTCTCCATAAGTTGTTTCACAATCACACTGCTAACCCTATACTTGCAGATACAGTAGTAGCTCAGCGACATTCCCAAGCCCTGTTCATTCTGATGAGAGCTCCGCCGTTTATCCTGCTATTGCACCTCCCATGAAACCTCAGGCGCAGCAACACCAGCGACATACTACATCCAGCATGCCTTCCGGCTTCGAAAGGCTACTTCATCACTCCCCGACTCCGTCGCCGCCGCCGCGACGAACATCTACCGCTTCACGGTATCATCTCTTCGTCCGACAGCAACCCATAGCAGCTCGGGCTTGCGGGGCCGGGGACCGGGACCGTCGACCTGTAGACCCACCACCAATCATCCAATTGCTCCTGACGGACTTTGACCCCAAGGAATCAGACGACATCGACATCCTCCAAGATCCGCGTTTCACTGTGGGCTGCTTCCTGGTCCCCGAAACGCGGGGGTCCTTCTCAGATTTCGATGGCGACAGCGCCCTACGAGAAGACCGCCTCGGGACTGCTCCCGGCCAATCTACCCCGTTGCTGTCAGGCAAAGCATTCGTTTCGCCTTTCTTTGTCGATGAAGACCCAGATCCAACCACGGCTCCAAACCATCCATCAACGTTTGACTACATGTCCGAGAGAAGAATGCAGCTTGCCCCTCCCACCAACGGAGCCCGACACCCCGCAGCCTTCTTCATATTCTCCGACCTCTCCGTACGTACAGCTGGACGGTACCGCTTGCAATTCCGGCTCATGAACTGGGGTCTCGTCGAAGATACCGGACAATCAATGCCCGTCCTCGCCGAAGCATGGTCTGATCCCTTCCGTGTATTCCCTGCGAAAGACTTTCCTGGGATGAGAGACTCGTCGCGTCTCACGGAAGGTCTAAAAGAGCTTGGTTTCGTCGAGCTCAAGACCAGAGGGAAAAACAAGGGCAAAGGCAAACGGAAATGATTGAAACATATGGTCCATGTTTTGGGTTTTTGATGATCGAGCTATTGATTTTTCATCAATCTTCTCTCATCTTGTCTTTCTTCATGGAACAACTAGGCTACGGTGGAATATATAGGATACAGCTATGGTTACTTATATTATGTCGAATAGAACACAGTTCGGGAAGAGGTACATGATATTTATGATGGGAACGGCATTATTCAGGCCATCGGTCATTGTTTTCTTTCTTTTTTCTTTTTTTTTGGTATCAATACTGGGCCCACTTATCCATCGTAGTAGCAGCTGGTTTGGGGGGATATCGTGGGCTATACAGAAAGTTTTGTATATAGCTCCTCATTTAGCATTAAAAAACTGACGTTGGGTATCGTGATATAGTATCTTGGAGCTCAGCTTTCTGATCCTATAACGCTTAAACTTACTATGGACTTGCTTCTACTTCCCGATTGACGCTATATTTCTATTCGTAGACTTTGATGTAATTTTGGAAAATTGCTATGCCTGGTAATATATTTGTTTCTTTCTGCGACAAAAGATTGTTTCCTCTTACATTGAGATCGTGTTGCGTTGTTGGAGGGGGGTGGTTCGGGCTGGTGCGGCGGGCCATTTGTTTGCTACTAGGTACTGCTACTATCTACCCACAGCACCACTGAACTATAATATCTCCTTGAATCGGTGGCCACACCGCATCAGTCGTCGTTTAGCATGGCAAGTACTGTCCCTACATGAGGTTGAAATGTAGTCCAGAGTCCCTTCCCCATCGGAAACTCTACACCGGCAAATCTTCCATCTGGTTTACACATTGTCCAATTCAATGCGATAATAATGTACACTCGCCGCCCTTTTTCTCCCGCTTTCCGGTTACATCAGAACAATCTTAAGAGATATATGACGGAGAAAAGAAAAGAGATAGAAAAAAACACACACACACACACAGTACATGGCGACGAAAAAAAGGGTGGTGCGAGACAAAACTCCAGCTCGATGATGCAGTCCAATCACAACGTTCCAGACCTCCCCAAAACCCAAGCAACTTCCCCTCGCTATCAGGTCTGAGCTGAAAAGGGGAAGGAGGGGAAGGCGTAGGTTTAAGTGGTGACCTGGTAGCATTTAAACAAGTCCCCGGAAGCCGAGTGTTATAGCCCCGATTATTTATTTTAATCCATAGTGGCCTTGGCGCCGACGGCCTTGAGGGTTTCGACGATCTTCTCGGCCTCCTCCTTGGGCACAGACTCCTTCAGAACCTTGGGAACGGACTCGACGAACTTCTTGCTGTCGACCAGGGACAGGCCGAGGAGGGTCTTGATCTCCTTGATGACCTTGGCCTTGGAGGAGGCCTCAACGGACTCGAGCTTCAGGTTGAAAAGCGTCTTCTCCTGGGGAGCAGGGGCGGCCTCGTCTTCCTCAGCGGCGGCGGGAGCGGCGGGACCAGCGGCCATGGCGAAGCCGCCAACGGGGAGGTCGGGGATGTTAAGGCGGGACTAGGTTGAGAAAGGACATGTTAGTGTTGAAGCTGAGGTGATGGCGGATGGTTTTTCTGCATTGAAATGTATGGGAATCACGTCGGGGACAGGCATGGGTTGAGTTTGCGACATAGGATCGGTAGAGCAAAACAACGTACCTTCAGGCTGGCCACGAGGTCGGCGGTCTCCAACAGGGTCAATTGGCTGATCTGGTCGACAATCTGGGTGATCTTGGGGTTGGCAGGGGCAGCAGGGGCCTCGGTGGATTGCCATCTCCGACTGATTGTCCGCTGGGACAGATATGAGGGAGCAAGGCGCAGGGAAGCGGTAGGGCGGACAATCTGTCTGCAGCAGCGAGCTGCGGCCTGGGCGGAAAGGGACATTATGGGCGTGAGGTGAGACGGTCGGGACGGAAACAGGGAGAGACGAGGGACCGAGGGGGGGGGTGGACCTGAGAATTGAAGCTGCTCGAGATACTCAAATGCTCGAAGAAGGCCTTTGCGGGAAAAGAAAGTCGAGCGTCGGCCCGGAAAATCCAGTCGTGTCACGTGACTCGATCAGCCGGTCGCCCTGCGGCGTGCCTGGATATCTGCCTACTATAGGATTGATGTTGTAATCGAGAGTTACTCGACATCGAGAAATAATTTACACGCATCTAAAGAAAGTGCAAGCGTTTACTGCCAGGTCGGTGTTGGAACGAAGCACGAGATCGACCATCCAATTTCGGTCCAAGGTATCAACATGAACAATATTACCACTACCAAGCAAGGCATTATACACTCCCGACATGTCGGGCCAGCTGACGTTCATGATTATCGTGTCTCTATCACATTTTTGCGCTTTAGACCACATTGGATATACTGCTCTCCGCCTCAGATTTAGTCCTCGTCCCAGTTGGGGTTAGGACCCGGGGGCTTGGGTCCGCCCGCCTGTCGAGCAACAATGATCTGATCGACGCTGAGGACCGTCCGTGCGGACTCACTAGCGAGGCGGATGGCCCAGCTCTTGGATGCCAGCAGGTCCAGGATACCCTCCTCCACAGTGTCGAGGGTGCCAGACGAGGTGCTCGCCTCCAAATCAACACCCGTGGTCCAGTAGGGCTCTTCCTCGGAACTGCCTTCCTCCTCCGAGGACTCCTCTGACGATTCGGCGTTGGTGCTGCTGTGATGGTGGGCAGTGTAAAGACGAGAGAGAACCTCGGTGGCATCCAAACCGGCAGACTCCGCCAGAGTACGAGGGATCACCTCGAAGGCCTCGGCGTACTTGCGAATGGCGTGCTGGGGCAAACCGGGGGTCCGGTCAGCAAACGCAGAGATCTTCTCAACAAGCTGGACCTCGGTAGCACCGGCGCCAGGGACCAGACGGGGATCCTTGGTGATAGCCTTGACCGCGTTGACACCGTCGTCAATGGCACGCTCGACGTCATCCAGGTGGTTCTGGGTGGCACCGCGCAGGACGATGGTAGATGTGCGAGTAACGGCGTTGGAATCTTCTTGGCGGAAGACTGTGACGCGGTCACCACCAATCTCAGTGGTCTCAACAACGTCGATAGAACCCATCTCATCGGGCATGGGGGCACCCAGACGAGCGAGAGGAGTAGCACCCACCACACGGCAGAGCCGGCGCAACTCGAACTTGGACAAGATCTTGATAACGAGAATGTTGAAGCGGTTGAGGTAGTGCATGGCGAGATCACCGACAGAGGAACCGCAAACGACGACACGAAGACCAGAGTCGTAAAGTTCCTTGATGGCCGCCTCCAGACGCTCCTCCTCACCCTTTGTGAAGTCCAACATATCCTGCGCGCTCTTCAGAAGCACGGTTCCCTTGGTCTCGGTCTGAGAGATATCAATGGGGCAGCTGAAGACACCGACCTTAGCCTTCTGTGCCTTCTTGATCACACCATCGGGCTCTCTGCCAAGGACCATGCCCTTGATGACGCGAGACTGCTCCAAGCTACCACCCATAATCTTCACCACACGGACGTTATCAACGTTGAAGTTGGCGGGGTTCTTGGGCAGAACGGCGAGGACTGCCTCTGCAACCAACGAGGCCAAGAGGTCTTCGGTTCCAGACTGCTTGCTGGCGACAACTGTACGGAGGGCCTTGCTGAGTTCAGCCTGAGAGCGGAGATCCTGCAGGCGATCAATCTCGAGAGCTACATGATTCCAAATGTCAGCATATGTGGGAGGTGATGGTCATGACCAGGGGAGCCGACTGGTAGCCCCTGAACGTGCCCTAGAAATCAAGAATCCAAGAACAACCCACATTCCAGCACCTCAAGGGCGTAGTTCTGTGCCTTCTCGTAACCCTGCACAATATCGCTGGTCTTCAGTCCCATGCGCAGCAATTCCTCGGCCTTCTTCAGCAACTCTCCCGCCAGAATGATGACCAGGTTGGTGGCATCACCCATCTCCGAATCCTGCTGCTGACTCGCCATGACGAGCAACTTGGCAGCAGGGTGCACAACATCCAGCTCGCGCAGGATTGTCGCCGCATCCGAGGTAAGGATCATCTTCTGCAGGTGGTTAATCACGATCTTGTTGCGACCGTACGGGCCAAGCGACGTCTGAACGGTCTGAGCGATAGCCTGGCAGGCTTCGATGTTGCGGATAACCGCACCGTCTTCGGCATCGTGACTGTTAGATGCAGCCAGTTAGTCAATAAATTGAGCTAGACCATCATTGCCAGTGACTGCCGGTGCCTGATATGATTCCGTCATGATTGACCTGAGGGGCGGGACATTCCACCACGGGGCATGGCTTACCTCTGGTACCCAGGCTTGAAGAGACCAGCCTGGGAGGGTCCGGGCATAGACAACGACATGATGACAAAATCCTTCCTCCGGGGTTCAGGGAAGAATCAAGAGACAGAGAGATGGGGGACTGCCACAACGCTGTCCTGAAGCTGTCCTGGGAATTTTCGACGGAGCTTCGAGACGGTCTGGCGGCGGCTGTTTGCCTGGTTTGCACGCGGAGGGGCTCAGGGCACAACCGATGGTCCTTGCTTCTCCAGCTGTGGCAGTTGAATATGCAATCATGCCATGATCTTGATTCACTATAGCTACGGATTACTTTCGCTAGTTGACACCACATCCTCCACTTCTCGTTCCTCATTTCCCTACCCCTTGACTCAATCCAAGACCCAGCACCAGCAACCGAACGCCGCCATGTAAACATATCTAGGGATCCATCATGACAATCACGACAAATCAACACTCTCACACTCTTCAACAGGCTTCAGATTGAATGCCTTGTATCCTCCCTGCCAACTCAGCCCGACCCTGTCCCGCGCATACTCTCTCAGCGTCTCTTCATACTTCCCAATGACTTCCACGCCCGTCTGCTCGACTCCCTTCGCCTCGACGAGCCTTCGAACCAGCTCCGCCGCATCACGCAATGCCGTATTCACACCCTGTCCACCAGTCGGGGGCATAGCATGGATTGCATCTCCTAGAAGCGTCACCCTGGGATTGGGCTCCCACGATGGTAAATCCGGCCTGACCGAAGACATCCTCAGCGTTGATGTTTGCGTGACGTCCTGCTCTTCAAACAGGACCCGAACAGACGGATGCCACTTTTCAGTCAGTGCCAGCGACAGTCGAGCAGATTCCTCCCCATTCAACCTCAGCGTCTCCTCATCTGGCAGTGGAATAGAGGACCGATGAGCAAGAAGCACCCAATAGATATAATCCCGTGGCAACGTGATCTCCAACCCTTCACCTCTCGGGAGCCGCATCGGCTCAAACAGCAACGTCTTCGGCGCCTTCGAGTCCCCATCAACAACCAGCGACATCCCCTCCACACTCTTCTCATTAATCCTCTCTTCCAGACTCCGCGTGATGTATGTCTTTCCATAAATCATCCGCATCCCCGTATCAACAAACGGATACTCCGGCAGAAGCTGTTTCCGGACCTGCGATCGCGTCCCATCCGCGCCCACCAACAGCGCCCCTTCATACGAGCTCCCATCGCTAAAATGCGCGACCACACAATCCTCCTTAACCTCATATCGCGTGAGCCGTTTCCCGAAATATACATCATCCCCGAGCCCAGTGAGAAGCACCTCACGCATCGTCCCCCGATCCACCGTGAACGGCTTCAACTGTCCATGAATTCCAGGCGGCGGGCCACCACCCAGAGCACCCGAGGGAAACGGTTGCCCAGTGACAGCATCCAATCTCGCTCCAGCCCCGGGGGGTCCATCAAGCGCAGCGGTCTTCTCAAACAGCGACCATATATCCGGCGTGAGAATAGACCGCAGATCTTCCTGGGATACTCTCAATCTGTACCCCTGTGCGCGAAAATCCTGCTTCGCGTCTCGCTCGAACACCCGAAAGGGAATGTTATTTCTTCGTAGACCCTGCGCCAGAGCAAGGCCACCTAATCCACCACCAGTGATGAGAACACGATTGGACATGGTGAGTCAATCAACAATTGTAGAAATGTAGTAATCGAACTAGTAACAACAGTCGTAGTAATAACTCAATGAAATCAATAGATCAACACAGATTCAAAAGAATATCCCGAATAACATGAAACTATCATACCCCTCTTATATCCATATCTAACACCCCAAACAGACAATAGGTAGGTAGCTACCACATAGCTAAGGTATCGGTGCTTAATCCCCCCGACATCCCGAGACAACCACTACCACCCACCGGCGTCGTGGTTCCGACCAACCGACCGCCGTCTTACGGAGCTAAATCCTACCTGACTAAAAGGGTATGTAATTGATTGATCTGGTGAGTCAGAAGCTAAATACGAATAGATGGGCCAGTGATCTAGAGGGGGTGGGAAGTGTTCGAAGGATTTAAGTAGGATTACATTACTGTGTACGGAGGACGTATGGGATGTGTTAGATAGATGAGATGAGAAGAGAAGTTGAGATAAATTGATGGGTTTAATGAATGAGGTTTAGATGAATAGATACAAAAGGTGATGGGCGTATCGCTTACGCTATGCCTTGAATAGAAGAAGAAAAAAAAAACAAGATGATGTTTTGCTGGGAAAACCCACAGGGTTGGGGCTAGAAGGGGAAATGATAGGAGAGAGAGGGATTTCTATGGATTTATTCATCTCCATATTCGATATTTGCCTTCATTTACAGGCTAGGAATCGTACTTGCCTGTGTCCCAGTGCGCGTAGTGGTCGACTGCGTCGCCGAAACCGGAGACTAGGTAGGGATTGTTAGTTTGTGTTGGGTCTTGGAAGGCTAGGAGTAGTAGTGAGGGGGGTTCTTACTGTAGCCGCGAACAATATGGCATCCGCTGTCTTCGTAGAGGGCTTCTGCTCTGTATAGTCTGCATCGTGGGTTAGTTTGATACGGGTTGAAGTTGGGTCGGGTTGTATGTACCTCTCACTCAATGCTTGCATGCGGTCGAAGGGCTTTCTATGGTTAGCCATATGCTCTCGGGGGTTCGAAGCAGTGCCTGTATTACCAAGGGATGTGTTGACAGGAACTGGGGTATGATGTTGTCGTCGTTCAGATGGTTGTTCTCCCAGCTAAGGAAGATTGTTAGCCCCGGGAACAGAACGGAGGATATCCACGGGAATGAGCTATTCCACTCACAATTTGACCGCAGCGAGGGGGTTGTAACAAGCCTTGGCCATGAGCACTAGCGAACAGGGTTAGTGGCTGGCAGAGATGTGAATTGCAGGGTTGTCATACTCAATCCGATGTTGTCGGCCTCGGCCTGGTGCGCAGAGATTAGTTGACATCGGTTCTACCTCAGAGCTATCGATCGATCTTACCTCCTTCTCTCGCGAATTGGGCAAATCAATATCAATGCCCCTTCTGAGCACCTCGGCCGCATAAATTCCGAAGCGGCCAATAGTGTGGATAAACAGAAATCTGACTGCCACATCGAAGAGGTTACGGCTCATTTGTTCGGCGTCGTGACCGGCAAGCACATGGCCAATTTCATGGCCCAGCACGCCCGCAAGACCATCAGCATCCCTGAGAGGTATGAAAAGGCCCGAATACACGAAAACCTTGCCACTGTGATGCAAAGTGAGTTAGTCAAGTCGCAATGAGGTTTTAGTGAGCATGCGCAGAAATGGAAGAACGCCCGTACCCTGGAAGGACAAATGCGTTCTGTTGCGTCATGTCATGGACGATATGCACTTTCCAGTCGGCATCGTGTACAGGTGCATGAGCGACCAGTCGCTCGCAGACTTCGCGCACCTCCAAGGTGAGTGGGTGGTCATCGGGTAAGAGCTCATGTTTGAGATGTTTGAGCATATAGTGGTAGTCATCCTCTGCTACCAGCTTCACCAACCAGGCAGGTATACAATTGAATCGCGTGCGGCCTGTTATCTAAGAAATCAAAACATCAGCCATGATATTCCTGCAACGCAATCCGATTATAAAGCACAATCAATGACGCACCTCCACGGTTTCGAGGTTAGAGACATAGAAAGCAACCATGGCAGTGATGGGGTATATCAAGTTCTTCCAGGTTAGAAGATCCGAGGTCCGCGCCCCATCCCCGAACTGCTCGTAGTTATTGCTTTCCCGCGCATTGGTGCGAACGGATTTAGAGAACGAACGGCATTGGAAGCGGCGCAATGCTCGTACTGAGGGCAGGACGGCCGAGGAAGAGCGCGGAATGCGTGATGCGATGCGGGAAGAGCTCGAAGCCGTTGCCGGCCGGGGCGAAACGCGGGAGAACGCGCGCACTATCGGGGGACGGAACATGGCGAGTCGCTTCGCATGGCATGCGACTGGTTATGAAGGAGAAAATCCAGTCTGGATGGCCCAGGAACTGCTGAAAGGCAAGCCCAGCAGTCGTGGGCTGGCGGTGTTGCGAGTTGCTGCAGAAGTCACGCTTCGGTCGGTTGGTCGACTGGTCGGCATCGGACTGCCGCCCGGCCAATGAGCGGGCCCCAATTCCTCAGGCACAGCATCAACCAGAATATCAAAAGATAAGGGAATGAAGGCTAGTGATTCATCTTTGACGGAGGAAAAACACAAAGAAAGAAAGGAAGGGGGAAAGAAAAGGAAAAGTAAAAAAGTAAAACTCTTTGACAGGGGAAGATTGTTCTGTGTTGTTGTGTTGCTAAGTACTACTGCTATAGAATATCCTAAGGCAACAACCGACTCCAACTGAAATATATAATCAAATGGCAACTTGAAACACAGAAGAACGGACAGCCCAGAATATTGACAGTGACTACCATGGTACACTACCAGTGAGTATCAATGCCACATGTGCCAAACGTGGAATCCACGGAGAATGCATGATAACAAGCTTAGATCTAGACTCAATCTATTGTGAAATGCAAATCACGATAAATATAGCAACCTGAATCCATATGAGGGCATCAGTGGTACCTGGATTCCCAGGCAAGGAGCCTCTATCAAGGCAGAATAGCTAGTCTAGATGTCTACTTGGCATGCAACAATTCTAGCCTGATTTAATTATAGCATCAGGCGGATCACAAGCTTCGGATCGTGCGGGCATGCAACGGCCAGAAAGCCGCCTCAGACGTAGATCCGACGATGAACTCATGGCCAGTGATCAGCTCTCAAGCCTCCTGCGATGAATCTCCTCTCAGTAAATCTGCCTGGTAGCTCCACATCTAAGAGAGCACCACAATTGCTATTCTGGGAACATTGGGCCAACTTCAACCTCAGACCAACCTCCGCCAACACCAGATATCCAATGGATCTGGCCTCGATGCCGTATTGATTTATCTGAGGCAGCAAGTGCAGCAGGCTTGATCCACCTCGCCTTATGGACTATTCAATACCAATCACTTTCCCGACGGCTACGTGCAGGGCGCCAAAGTTCTGGATCTGATATGCCCAGCAGCGAGGCTGAAATTCTTAGTGGTAAGAGATATGCAGCTATTTTGAGCAATAACAAGATGCACTATACATTGAGAGTTTTCAGCTGGATTATTTGATCGGCTGTGACTTCATGCGTTTGGTGATATTTTTTCTGGAAGATATCTTTAGACATGCTACCCCTCTTTTAGACGCCGGGGAGGGTCTCTCCATGCGTGGTCGGCGGCTACATTCAGCCCAACTGGGGATCCGCTGGTATCACGTCTTTTTTACTATTGGAAGATGCACCAGTTTCTATTCTGGGTGTTGCTCTTTTGTAAACTGGGGTGGGATGGTCCGGGAGGAATGTTTTTTGCTCAGATCAGTCGAGTTTGGTTAGATGATCGACCCAAAGTTTAATCCATAATGATTGAACCATGTAGGGATGATCTGTGTATCGTACTAGCGAACTTTTCTCAGAATAGAGAACTTAGTGTTTGCTAGGGTAAGAGTTTTCCCAACTTGATCCATTTTCTGTTGTCGCCTATCTCGGTGAAGCTTATTGCGGTTCATTCTCGTTGATGAAAACTGTATGGTGAAGAATCAATGAAGAATGTAGAGAATCGAGTGTAGACGGAAGTTTTAATGCTTTCTTGATAAGCAGGAGACCGGGACTCTGGAGAGAATCTTAACTGATTGATCTTCTAGATCTTCCGATGCTGGGCGGCCCTTCTATTCTCACAAATCTAGAATGTGCTCGACTACTCTGCAAGGTAGACATTACCTACCTACCTGTTAGTTACACCGCAAGTAGAAGCGAGCAGCAGCCAAGAGTGACGAAGAATCAGCTACTTCGATATAGAAGCAGTTGCCCGCGCAAGCATCGAGATCCACCAATGAAGCCCTCCCAGCCACATGGTTTGTTTTCCACAAACCAATCAAATCAAACTCTGCTCGCAATGTTGGCTGTCGAATTCGATTGATCAAAGCATGCAGAGCTTCGCGCTGCAATCCAGCATGCACTGCAGCGCCAAGTAGTACTCGAGTAGAACTCCCAAACAGGAAACTGTACGACCTCCAGTCATTCAGTGTCATGCCACACGACGAAAAGCAACCATGAACTTAGCTTGGAACCCCACCTAGAATCTCACTCCAAGGTGTGGATGGCATAACGGCGAATCGCTCCTTCTCGGAGATATTGGAAAGGCCATAATTTACCGACGTCACGAACACCGCGGTGAGTGGAATAATTAGCCCATCTGAAGAACCCACCAATGCGGAGTCGTGCTTGGATGGTGGTGACTCGGTGTGATAAGTGCGCAGGGTGCATGCCAGGCACGCCGAGGGCGCAGAAGGCGCCTGACTCGCCAGAGGTGGGTTAAAATTCGACCATGCGATGATCTGCATCGGGGAAGTACAATCATCTGGGCAGCAGGCATTTCGCGCGAGTTCCTGCGCCTGAATGTCCCGTACGTATGTTGTCAAGCGGCCCGCACTGAGCGCAATGCTGGCCATGACTTGACAGGTTGCTGGATAGTTGAGGGGTACAAACATTGCCGGGACGACTTTGAGTGACTGCAACGAGGGTGGCACGCCCCTCGTCATTGGGGGTACAGGCCACCAAAGCCGGCGCTAAAGTGATTTCATGCCAGGGCGCTGATTTGTTGGGAAGGGTCTGATGGTCGGGAAAAGGACGCTAATTGCGAGCGTGCAGCTGCAGGAATGTGATAAGGAACGGTAGGCGCATCGTGATAACCATGCTAGCCGGGAATTGTGACCGTGACTGGCTTCCGGCATCTGCCCACCCGGTCTGTGCTGACCGACTTTGTCAGGTGGCGGGAGGGGTCGGCGCTAAGTGCACATGTCCATGGATGATGGATAGGTACCGGTGGAGGGGGGAAGAGGGGTCAACGAGATTCGACTCCTGATGCTACGGAGGGACCCCGGGTGCTGGAGTTCCTCGGATACATTGCGCGGGAAGCCAAGCGGTACCACACGTTGGTTGCCGACGGGGACAAAAAGTGTGACTTGAGGAGAGAGAGTGGTTGCAGAAGCCGCCAAAGTTAAAATGGAGTCCCCCGTTGAGGATGCCTTAAGTTACTAGATACATACTAGTCCCGCTGTCAGATCTTCGCGAGGATGACAGATCATGGGACCGCACGGGACCGAGTCCAGGTCAGTTACTCCGGCAGCGAGCGAACTAATTATGGCAGCTCGTGGAAAGGAGGAGGGGGAGTGGCCGATAAGAATAGCCCTTAGCGCTGGGAAAATGGGGGCAAATCGTGGGCGGTTAACTGTTTACTAATTCCGATCTGGCCTCTCGCCTGACGGAACGGAAATAAATCAATCAATAATTGAATGGCAGGGTCCTGGCCTGGATCGCGAGGCTAGCGTCATCTTGTCACGTCTTGGCGGAAAGTTTCCTCCGGTCGCACGGGCACCACTGGGCCGACCCACCAGCGCACGGTTGGCTGCGGGTTTCCCGCTCTGCAAGCAACCAGGTCCGCACCGGCCAATCCCCACCGGGAAGAGGAAGCTTGGCTCACCACGCTAATTTGGGACGCTGGACGCTACTGTACACTACTGTACACTACTGTAGGTGCTGGCCTGGATGGCAGTTGATAACCCCCGCAATGCGTTCCCTCGACAATGTCACCACCACTCGACAGCCGCCCGCCCTTCTGATTGGTCCTGGATGGACAAGACCCTTGTTCGCAGGACCGGGTTGGTTCCCACGTCCTCGAGCAGCCTCTGTGAGGATGCAGCAGCCGGTTGGGTTGGCAATGTGCCTGGCATTGCGCTCCCCCCCTCCCTCCTCCGCCATCAACGGCTGTATGTTTACGAGTCTTCGTCCTCCGGCTCTGCACTTGCATTTTCCCAATCGGGCAAAAGTGTTTCCCAACACCCAGGCCACCTGGGATTGGCCCTAATTAATTCGTGCGTGCCAAAGACCGGCAATTGGCCAGCGGGGTTACGTAGTTATCACCGCAGGGTTGCGCGGCGGGGAGCATCCTTCGGTCCCATTGTCTTCTCGACCACGAGCGAGACCTTTGCATTGCAGCATCCCAGGAACGCCGTAGTACCCGAGGATATCGGGTTACCAAGGTGGGAAGACGATCGTAGGACAGATGACCCCAGGAGAGATATCGCGAGCGCACAAAAAAAGAAACAGGGAGACCGACCCAGTGAGCGTTCCACCGACCTTCCCCGGGCAAGATTGTCCTTTGGGCAGGGAATTGCGATAGCTCCCAGGCCAATCAATTCCCCAGCCGCAGCGTGCTGGTGGTGGGAGCCGGCCAATCACTGGGATGGACGGGCTGCATAGGCGCCAGGTTGAAGAGCGCAAAGCGCTGGCCGGTCCAAAATTAGGCCTGGGGGGACTAGCGGTTCCTTGCCCGTGCAGGATGAGGGCCATCGGCAGGGATGAGGATGGGCCCTCCCACCACCACCACCACCACCACCAGCACCCCAATTTCCCCGATCCTGCTGGTCTCGCGCTCGGCTGTCGGCCAGGAATCTAAAATAGAAACATCATGGCCGGCCTGTCAGAGCTCAACGCACGTTTTAAAGCTTCTCCCATTCCCGCTGCCATGCTCTCCTCTCGATCACTGTCACCCAGCGTCGTCCCCAGCCCGCCTCGTCTCTGCCACCGCGCCTTTCGTTCTCTTTTTATACTTAATTAGATAGCCAAGGCTGCCGGTTCAGCTTTGCCTCCCTTAATACTCCAGATACCCCATCTGTCCGCTCGCCAAGCGACTGCGTTCTGTCTCTTTCGACTGCCTTATCTAGCATAGCCTGCGGTGTTCTTTTTCCTACCTTGACCACTACGATACCCCAGAATAACTGCAACATGCCGGCTGCGTCCAAGAGAAAGACCCCTCCCGTCAAGATCTCGCCCGCCAAGGTCGACGACTGCTCCCAGTCGCCGTCAGGCAGTGAGGGAACCTCATCGGGAACTGTGGATAAGACCCCGGCCAAGTTGCACAAGCGATCTCGCTCTGGTACGTGACTTCCTGGATGACACTGCGCAGAGGGTGGACCTAATGGAGGCTTGTCTCCTCTCACAGGCTGCTTTACATGTCGCCTGCGTCGAAAGAAGTGCGATGAGAAGCACCCCTCCTGCGGAGCCTGCGTCAACTTGAACGTCAAATGCGAATATAAACGCCCGATCTGGTGGGGCAATGCCGACCAGAGGAGGATCCAGAAGGAACGCATCAAGAACAAGATCAAACAGACCAAGATGAGTGAGCGTAATGGGGCCTTGATTGGTAGGTGCTGGCTACGTGGGACGTGAGGTTCCCTGCTGACTTCTAATGGGCTGCGCATCAGATCCCAACGCTCGCACTCGCCCCATGGCCGTGACATCCCCGACCTCGCCTGAATACGAATTCAGTCGCCCTGTCTTCCCGGAGCAGTACGACATCTTCGCCTCGCATCTCCCTACTCCGGCCTTGAACCAGCCTCTCTATGCCCTACCGCACCCGTACGAGATCGATGTGAAGACCGAGCGACACACCTTTGTCAACGATGTCCCCTTGCGCCATGACTCGTGTAGCTCAACCTTCAGCACCTTTGCGCCTCCGCAGTTGAATGCTCCGCTGCCGACGTTCCCCAGCGACGATTGGTTTCACGACGAGTACTTTGCCAGTGTTCCCGCCCTGCCTGGAATCGACCCCGCGCTCTGCGAGCAGAGTATCGGCCAGACCTACGCCTTACTCCAGTCCAACATTCCAGTCAGCGACCATGATCGGCCCCTCCTCGATCACTTCATCCACAATGTCTTGCGCATCATCTTTCCAGTTCTGGAGGCACACCACCGCGGACACATTCGAGCCCAGGCCATCCTGCAAGCCTTGGAAACGAACAAGTGCTACCTTCACTGCTGCCTCAGCGTTGCCGCCATTCACCTCAAGACCACCGAAGGAATCGTTGGTGAGCAAATCGACCATGATATTATGCGCAATCGCTTCGAGGCTGTTTCTCAACTATGTCTGGCCTTGGGAGAAGACACTAACCACGAAGAGATCCTGGATGCGACTCTCGCCATGATTTTCTTCCACTGCTCTGTGGGACCGGCAGACGACTACCTGCCCGATATCCCGTGGTTCGAGCACTTCCAGGCGGCCTCCAACCTGGTGCATCGGCTCGGTCTTCCAACAGCGATTCCCGCCTGTGGGAACCCGTACATGCTACCCCCGTTCACCATGACCCTGGCATCGTGGATTGACATTCTAGGATCGACCATGCACGGCAAGACGCCCGAGTTCGCCCACACCTATCGTGCCAAGCATCTCAGCGGCTCATCCCTGGGGCTCCGCGAGCTCATGGGCTGCGACGACCGCATCATGTACCTGATTTCCGAGATAACCTGCTTGGATGCGCTGAAGAGGGATGGTAGGATTGACGAGATGGGAGTTTGTTCGCATGTGTCGGCTCTCGGACAACAATTGGAATTCACCGAACCGGTGAACCAGACACTCGAAAGCCCGATCCTGCCGAACGGAGCCTTTTCGCCCGAGATCCTGACCAAGAATATCACGGCTGCTTTCCGCATCGCTGCACGAATCTACTTGTGCAGTCTGGTCCCTGGATTCGACCGGAACCAACCAAGCACCGTGAACCTGGTTGCCGCTGTCGTCAATGTGCTCCAATACATCCCATCTGGTCCCGAAGGCTTCGATCGCTCGCTTGTTTGGCCGCTCCTAATCGCTGGATCGTTTTCTGCACCCCAGAGCAATTTCCGGACCGTTCTCGCCGATCGCGCTGCTGCCCTTGAAGAGCACGCGGAGCTGGGTAGCTTTGGTCGCATGTACCGAGTCCTGAAGGAGGTATGGCGAGTATCCGACGAGCCCATCGAGCCGGTACCCACCCCGGAAGAGCGTCCATCGTCATCATCGTCATCATCCTCAACCCCCGATAGCCCAGTGAAGCAGGAGGAGTCTGAATCTCCCAAGGAAAGCGTCGAGCAGTGGGACGCAAAAGAGGTCAAGAAGCCATTCCTACACTGGCGCGAAATCATGCAGCAAAACGGCTGGGACTACCTTCTTCTTTGAACTATTCACTACTTTTTGTATGGGATCGCTTCTCATACGCATAATATCCCTTGAAGGGATCAAATGTCCAAGCCGGCTTGACATCCGCACCAACCTGGAGACAGAGTATCTGGTCCTAGGGGAGACAATCGAACCAGCAGCAGATGTAGCATCACACCGACTCTGCTTGCATCAGTTCCCTACTTTTCCGGCAAAAGTCCGATATCCTCAACACTAGTTGAACCATGATGTGGATCTCCGTTCTATTCATTCTTTATACCCTGCTGTCTCGTTTACTGCAGGACGGAAACGATGACATGCCATGTCTTCTCATGAGGTGAGCGGGGATACCGCGAGGCGCTGACAGTCATATCCCATACCCCTGGTCAGGCGTGTGGCGTTGGAGTTGGGAGTTTGATTTGCTTTTTCCTATCAAAATAACCACGAAACCAGATATCATGTTGATGTGCTATGTTTGATGACTTATTGACCATATTGATCATTTTGCGATATTGTGTTGGGCTTGTTTCTTGTATACCATATATTATTGCGAAAAAAAATCACACTCGTTGTACCAACTTTCTGATCGCTATAAACGGGTCTAGCGTAGTGAAGGTACTCCAGATAGCCATCAATCAGTATAAACAAGTTATTAGGTTTCATTTTCTTTTGGTCTCTCTCTCTTTCTTTCTATATTTTCTTTCCCCCCCCCCCCCCAAAAAAAAAAGAAAGATAATGGTAGAGGCGCCAGTCGGTTACTCAGCCAGTCATTTATTGTTATGTTCCCCCGAATGTCAAACATACCTATCTATCTCTCCCTACCTCCTCTCTTCGTACATGCATAGTACCCCCAATACCTCATCCCCTAACGATCTACTACCCATCCCATCCCATCCTGTAGAAAATAAACAATCCATCCCTCTTCTTTCAACCCCTGACTGAACTGATAATCCTACCCGCTTTTTCTTTTCTTCTTCTTCTTCTTCTTCTTCTTTCTTTCCCTCTCTATATAGTATGTCAATTTAACACCCGTCCCGGATTCACTTGATCGGTGCATCCCCTTCGCATAGTTCGTAAACGAGGCAAGGGGGAACGTAAATACTCCGTAATGCTACTTATTATCTGGTTGTGTTTCGCGGAAGGTGCCCCGATTGTTTGTTGGGTGTGAAGTCCCGTCAATTAGATCTGGATGGAGAGGTGCGGTTGGGTTGGGTTGGGTTGAGATTAGATTGGATTAGATTGGATCTGTTGGGGTTGGAAGGGTGGACTGTGTTTCTATTTCGTTCTTCTTCTTCTTCTTCTTCTTCTTCTTCTTATTATTGTTGTTGTTGTTATGAATGTGAAGAGAATTGTATTGGGTTGGGGAGTAATTGAGTGGATTGGGTATCTGATGATCAAATCATCAATATTCTTAGAGTTAGGGAATTGTTTTAATTTTTTTTTTTTTTTTAAAGGGATATTTGGAGATTGCTGGAGTGGTATGGTGGATTTTTTATGTCCTTTGGGGTGGGTATGGATTTCAAGAGCCACTTTGGTGTCTCTGTGAGTGGGTGGTGTATTTCCGATTGAGATTGGGTTAAGGTTTTCCCGTCGTTGGAGTGAGAGGTAAATGAGCAGCGCCGTTGGAATTGGGAATGAGGTTTGTTAGATGGGAGGGTATTTTGCGTGCGAGGATCATGATATGGTGAGGGTTCTGTCCACGGATAATGATTGACGGTAAAGGCTTGATGTAGAAGGGGTCATTAGAAGAAGGCAAACAGATGGGGGGTTGGGAGGAGTACCTCATCTGTGATAGATTTGATTGCACCGTAGAATCTCACTGAACTGGCTGGCTGCCGCTGCTAACATGTCCAGTATTGACCTGGGGGTATGGGTGCATAGCTGCTGGCATCATTCTGTTGGTGAGTGAGTTGGGAGATTGTGGATATAAAGTCTATTGACTGTGCAAGACAAAGTGAAGGTGTCAGGTGCTGGTTGGAGTTAGAGTTCATTGCACATCACTTCATGATGGTATTAGCTGACCACATATTCGCATAAACCTCTTCTGATGACACAATAGGAATATGGATTGGTGGCTGAGACACAGATAGAATAAGTAGCTTGCTCGACATGGAGAATCGTAGATATCCAGGTAATGGGAGGCAATATGTCAGAATACAAGCATGATATCCGGATTGTGGATACGAGAACGAAATAACTGCCATGATTAGACATTATCAATGAGAAAGTGTCGGAGGTCACAGCAAGGATGTAAGAAGAGCTGGGTATGAAAAAGAATATCTTCATCGAGTTGAAAAACATTCGCAAGGCTTTCGGTCTATTTAGCCTATGATAAGAAGCCTGTAATCATCATGTGTTAGACTTGTTAAGGAGTCTCTTCGTAGATAGGAGTATTGATTCCAGCTTCTCTGTTAGGCAGCCTTTGTGTTGGCGATGCCCTCTTAGGGTTGGAATACAGTCGTAGTCATGGGTCAAATGGGATCCACAACTTTCTAGGAATTATTGTTGGGATCGGTGGTTACGGTTGTGGATGTTGGAGACCGATGTTAGCCTCGTGCTGTGTGATCAGAATTGATGGATCCCAACGGCGGTTGTAGGAATTCTCGTCATACTGTTAGTGACAGGAGGAAGAAGTCTGCAACCCCACCTGGTGAATGTAGCCAGGTGAGGGGAAGTTCAAGTTGGGAACTGCATCTGCTGCCGATCTCATATGTAACAGCACATGCTATAAGCGCCGTGAGCGATGGCTACAGTATCTCTAGTGACGACAGAAATTCCTACTATCACCTCTTGCCATACGGCAACCAACAGGACATTGTGGCCCATGATACCCACGGTCCGAGTAGCAGACGCCGTGGCGTAACCGAACACTGTGATGGGACGCCTCTGTGCTTTGATCCCGCACCAGCGCTACTTTCCCACGGAAGTGTTGGCCCAAGGATTGTCGCTGCTAGTGATTAAGACACTGTGAGCCAGAAGTAACCAATACAACATTCGCAGTTTGACTGTCCCACAACGGTTGACCCCGAGACATCCAACAAGTCCGGATAGCCAACAAAAGTAGCGCTTAACAGATCACTTGGCTGGTCACTAACATATTCGCTCCCTCGCAGCGAGCATTACCAGACCTCCGCCATCATGCACAGTGTTGGACATGAGGGGTTGACTCAAGCCATGTGCATCGTGCCCGCACAGCCAACCGAGTGGTATGGCGAGCCAGGTCTGCAAGTGCTAGTGTGACATGGCCGCAGGAATGCCAAGTGTGGTAGCATCAACAACGCAAACGTCCCGAGCCAAAGGCGAGATCACAAACCCCGCGTTGCGATCCCCTCCACGGCAACGAGGACTGACATGGGCTCCAACCGGATTCATCCCGTTGATTCGTAGACGTGAAGAGCATCGAGACGCCAACATGACTTGCAGCCGCCCGGGAGATTACGGTGCAGCAAAATAAGGTAGGAAACAAGCAGCGTCGGCGGTTGGCCAGCTGCCAGGCTAGAGGGACAATGGAATTGAAAGATCCAACGAGCAGCCACCAACCACAGCACGGAAAGGGTGCAGAACTTGGGGTTCCGATGGCCAGCCGCCCTTTGCGGGACGATGGACGTGCGCGTTAACGAAGGGCGAACCAGGAGGGGCCAACGCATCTCAACCGGAGATGTCGAAGAGGAGGCGTGAGTTGAGCGGCGTCCCAAGCGATAAGGCATCTGGTATATGCAGGATGCATTTGCGGTTGGAACATTGACAGGGTCGCAAGACTTTGAGTCAGGGAACATGCACGACAATTCCTGGAGGATTTTGCGCCTGTGGAAATGCTGGAAATCTCCGCCGGTGGTCCAAGTCCACGAGGCCATCTCTCAGAGGCCGGGGTATAAGAAGGGGAAGAGGAGGAGTTCATGTCCCATCTTCCATCCCTCCTCCAGACAGCAGCAGTTCTCTCTCTTTCTACCCATCCTCCCAAGAACGAAGGAACGGAGCGACTTTGCACCGGAGATCGTCACTGGCAGTCAGTGCATTTGGAGGAGCGCGCGAGGCTTTCCAGGTTTGCCGCCCAGCGTTTCGGAGCTGACCCGGCCTTGCCCGCCTCGGCCTAGCCGTCACACCCTGTATCCTTACCGTCTCGAACCCCCAATACCCGTACGGTACGGTTCGAGTGGCAGCCTTTCTTGCGTCGGCGTCAACTCGAGATAAATAATAATCGTCTGCTCTGCCACTCCCTCTCGACCTTCCTCTCCTTTTCTTTGCTCCGGTCCATCAGCATCTTAAGGGTCTTCTCTCCTTTGGCCTCATATATCTCTCCTTTCCGTCACCTGGTCGCCCATACCTGTCCTTAATCGCGGTCTCTTTCCGCCTGGTCGACCCTCTCATACTATCCCAGGCTGGCTCTGCCTCATACTGCCACGCACAACGTGATCAGGTCAGGCGCGACCTCGTGGTCCAACTCGTCATCTGTGGACGTGTCGTGGTGTACTTAACTGTTGCATTGTCTGATCTATTCCTCCACCGGCTACCTACCGTCACCATGCCTGCCAAACCTATCCTCCATCCGTTGCGGACGCCCAAGAACATGACGTTCCCCTCGGAACTACACGAAGACAACGGCGTCCGACTGGGTGCACCAGGAAGACAAGACGAGAGTCTCTCCACCCCCATCACCCCTCCCGCAGCATATACCGAGTTCCTCAAAGCCTTCACGCCTGTCTTCACCCCCGACGGCCATGGCGGCACCGTCACCCGCTTTGTCTGGGACAAAACCAACCGCACCCCAACATCCCAACCCACCAGCGCAGTCAGTAGCTCGTTCAGCTTTCCCGACCAGACCAGACCTGCAACGGCAACTCTACCCCCGCCATCACCATATGGCAGCCTTCCAGCCCGGAGAGACATGATGAATCTGCGCCGGTTACGCATCCCGCCGGCGATGAGATACTCGCCCACACTCGAGACGCCCCGGAGTGCCACCCCTATCCTCTCGCCCTATTCTTACTCTTATTCCCCGGCCGACTGGAAGCTGCGCTACTGGGACGGTCCGCGAAGTGCGACGGTGGGAAGAGTAAGCGTGCGTCATGTCGTCACTCATACAGTGACGTACAAGCGGACGCAACTTGAGGATCCGCCCAAGGGAAAGCGGAGAAAGCACAATGACGACAAGGAAGAGGCTTCAGATTAGCCAGTTATGATCTGTTTCTGTTGGCTGAGGTTACTAGCGCAGGTCCGGCGTTGGGAGTTTGGAAGCGATTCAATTGGATTGTGATTGTGATTGTGGCTTTTTGGGTAGGCAGCGCAATTTGAAATTATTTCCTTTGCTTCCGTGGCTCCTCCGGTAGTACAGTAGATGTAGAGAGTTGACCTCGAGGACTACCTCCAAGGACCCAGGATTATCTCGTCTAGTCCCTTCGAGACCATGAGCTTCACATGATCCTCACTCGAGTCAGAGTTCCCCTCCAACATCTATGCAATCCCCCTCCGTTCGACCGCGTTACAGTCTAGTGTCTACAATAAACCAATCCATCCAACTCCCCACCACAAACACGTCACACAACCCCTCATTCCAAACCAACCAACCAGTCAATCCCACTTCTCAACTCATAAAGCCCAGACATAGACCCAAACCCGCGGCTCTAGCTACCTAACCCAGCCAGTCCAGTCAGTCAGTCAGTCTCCTATACAACCCCCTCAACTACCAACACCATCCCAATTCCATCCCATCCATCCCAACCCTACACACAATCCCACAGACACACACACACATTCCACAACAAAAGACCCCCGTCCTCTTCCCTCCCCCATTACACAAATACGCACCCCCCCCCCCAAAAAAAACCCCCTAATCAAACCAAACATCCCACATTACGAACCAAACACAAACCAAGGAACCCCACACACAACTCTACCCAACCAACCAACCCACCGCCCGAAAGGTGGGAAAAGAATCAGCTACTGCTGTAAGTTGCTGCGCCGCATTGACTTTTTCTTCGGGTTGGTTTTGGGGGGGTGAGTTTGACTGGCCCGGGGTGGTTGGCTTACGCCGTACCCGGGGGTTTGGTAACCACGACGATTGGGTGCTGGGGAGTCGGGAACCGGGTGGTTAACCGTCTTAGTAGGTAGGTTTTGGCTAGATGGAATGGGGTGGGGTGGGTTGGGCTTGTGCGGTAAAGGGGGATGAAATGGATGAGTTGGTTAGGTTGAGGTCAAGGGTGGATTGGGGTTAGATGGGGATGAGTTGGGATAAGTTGGTTAGGATGGAGGATGGAGGTGGTGAGGGTAGAGGGCTGGTATTAGTTAAGGTTGGATAGGAGAAGGGTAGGAATCAAATAGAGATCTAGTAACGAATAGCACAAATCAAGAGAAAGAATAACCACCAGTATGGAACATAGAACAGTCCCATGTGTAATACCCCCCCAATCGTCTGTATAAATTACCAGACATACAATACATACAATACCATCTTCCATACCTCCCCCCCCCCCATACAGTCAGTCATACACACTTCCCATCCCGGCGGTAACCCTACCCTCCCCATTGGAAAACAATAACCTACCATCCTTCAAACAGGAATAGTTTCCCCCCACTTTCCCCTACAGGGTAACCACCATCAAACCTTTTTTCTTCGCTTACTGTGATGTGAAAGCCCAGCTGTGATCTCGCACGGGGCCATTGGCAGCTGTGATTGGTCGACAAGGCGCGCTCTTTGTTTCATCTTCGTGCTGAAGAATGCGGGTCGCGCTTCATTGGTTGGTTGGCGTGATGGGGTTGGGAGTGAGGGAGTCGGGAATGATGGGGGGGGGGGTTCGATTGCTTCTAGATTGTGCTATTATTTACTTAGTAGGTCACTAGGGGGTGGATTATAGTTTTGGTTTTGGGTTAGCGGTAGTTGGTTGGAATGTAAGTAGCTGAATGAGTGGCAATACTGATGCTGGTGGTGTGAGGGGCAGGCAGTATCAAGCTCAACCTCATACTCTTCGACCAGCTACACAGACATAGACACGCAGCGAGATATCGAGGATGGACGGACATAGAGAATGGACACAAAGGAGAGGAGAGGAGAGCAGAGGAGAGGAGAAGCAGCCGGCGCGTCCGCGTCCAGCCAGCTGCGTTCCCCTCCATCAGCTGCCCGACACCAGAACCCCGCGATCAGCCAATCAGCGGGGCCGCGGGCGGGATCCAGGGCCAGGGAACATCGTGGCAGCTGCAGTTAAGCGCCGGCACTAGGCCCCTTCGGGCCGGCTGTGGGTCCCGCGACGGGTTCCCCTCTTCTTGTGTCGGGAGATGGTCTCTGATTGGGTGGGTGCTGAGAGGGTTGTGTGGGGGATGGGATGACGTGTGGATGGATGGTGCCAGTGATGCGGTGGGTTATTTTTGGATAGATTGCGTTGACAGGGTTGGTCCTCGTTATGGATGATCGTGCGCTTCTGGGACTGCGTCCTCCGTACCCTGTGTGCTTCTGAGCAAGTCGGCAGCCATACGGAGTTCTTGTGCTGAGGTTATGTCATCAGCTACACCCTAATGCACCAGGTCCATCTCATCACACAACAGCCCTCATTGCCGCCGTGATCCAGCCGCCCGAGATCATCGCGCGCCAACCATCCTGAAATCCTCCTACCATGCCCCCAAAAGCAATCATGCCGGCACTACGGCACTAGCTTGTTCTCTGGGATGAATCAGGACGCGGAAGTGACCACCTGGCTTCGGGGCCAGCCAATCCCCGCGTGGTTAAACCCTTCCTCCGGACCTACGGGGACCGGCGCTGAATTCGGAGCAGATGGTAGGTCAGCAGGAGACTATCAGGCGCTGAGGACGGGACCTGGGGCGGGATTAAGCCCGGATATCTGCAGGCTTTCTATTTTCATCACAGGCTAGGAAGTTATTTCTGGTAACTCCAGGGTCTGTGATGGGTGGATCTGATTGGTGATGGGTTGGTGCCGATGTACTGCTATTCTGGGAAGGATATTTTTGGTAACTAGCAGCATGGGGATGCATCGTAGATGGATATATGTATGTCTGCGTTGGATGTGGTTGAAAGAGATCTTGTAGGTTGAATGTTGCTCTTGTTGAGTATATGTGCTCATTCAGATTACTTCACTTACTTTGCTCGCATGAATGAATTTTGTGAAATACTTGAATTCCCCTCAGTCCGACCCGAGTCGTCTCCCTGGAAAAGGCTTGATTTGACTGGCCGAGTCACAAATCCTTCCCCTCAGCTCCAGTACTGCTGTCTTCTCCGCACTTCTCTGCCCTTTGCAGACCATGGGAGGTACGTTGCCCGCACATCCTGTCAAATCAGATAGTGATTCTTGCAGAGACTTTCGTCATGCCCGTTCTACGCCATGACTCGCCATCTCCCTCTTGAATCTACTGCATCTTTCACAGGTATGCTGCCTGCTGTGACGAGGATGCATGGTTCCCGCTCGAAGCCATGATTGTCAGCCAATGAAAGTTCCCTGTCGGCCACCGGCCGTGATATCAGCGCCTGGACAAATATAGCACAACCATGGCTGTCAGTCTTATACAACCTTAAGCGCATCCCCTGCATGACGACTGTCTTCATCACGGCGGGTCATGGGCGACTCCTGTCCAAGGAATGTGCTTGACCCCGCGTATTGTCTTGAAGGGGGGGGTGGTGATGGTGGTGCACTTCGTATGATACGGTTTGGTACGGATTTCTGATCGCCAGAGATGACAGGCAGGCCAACGGGCGTTTAATCGTTGCCCTGTGCCACCGGCCAGGTGGCACCGGGGGGAATACATTTGGCCGCATGTCCACATGTCGGCTGGTCCGGCCTGTGATTCTTCTTTGTCCGGGTTGACATCATTGCGGGATCCCACAATGAGCGCGGCGGTCAGATGCCACCGGGGCTGGACCGACTGCTCCGTCCAGTCCGCCGTGCAAGTCGCTGAAAGAGCGCATGAGAGGCCGAGGGGGGCTTCTTTGAGGTTCTGTCGCTGGCAGACCGATGCGGTGTGATGCCAAGCGGCTATAATTAGAACGCGGCGTTGCAGCCCCTCCACTGCTGCCTCGCAACCGCCCTCACTTGCTCTCGTTGCTCGCCTCTCTCGCCTTCGGTGAGGCCTCCAGTCCTCGCATGATCCATCGTCCTGTGCCCGCCTTCCAGCCAGCTGAATCCCCACGAACCTAACCGTCCGAGATAACGCTCCGCCGCAGCATCCATTGCCTGATGTGGCGCCCCCCCTCCGCGGCCCTCCCGTGATCTGCGCGCTCCGGCTTCCCTCTCCAACCTCCAGTCCCCCCCCCATGCATTCTCGGCCACCTTGTCAGCTAGTGTCCTGCGCTACTGCTACTTGCCTCTCCTCCTGATATCGAGCCCCTCCTGTGATCTTCCTTTGTCCTCTGTCCGCTGTCCGCCGTCCGCCGTCCGTGTGCGCCTGACCGCCTCCGCCATGTCTCACTCGCTCCCTACGCCCTTCACCCCCAGCAGCGACTTTGCTGCTCTCGATGCCCATCGCTTCCCTACGGGCACGATTTCCATCACCGCCTTGGCACGCTTCGAGTTCGAGGCCGGCAAAGCCAACGATGGCACCAAGATCCTGATGATCGAATGGGAGGACGACGACCTGGCCCGCTCGTCCTTCCCAGGGGGCTCCTGGCATGTTGCCTGGGAAGGCAAAACGGCCGTGCTGCCGGCTGACGAGAAGACCAGCAACAATACTCGTCGAATGTACTTTCTGCTGCCGCCATATGTCACCATTCCTCCAACGGTCACCCTGTCGTACGAGCCCCCGGCCCATGCCCCCCAATCCGCGAAGAATCCCGAACCCCTACAATTGAACCCGCTGCCGGCGATCTTCCCGCCGGAGCTAGGGGCCGACGGCCGCTCGGCAGGCAAGAAAGGTGTGCTGCACACAATATGGGCGAAGAAGCGACTGCAGGTGCTGGAGAAGGAGATCCACGATGAATGTCTGCACAATGCCGAGGGCATTGCGCTGCACATGGCCCTGCAGGAGAAGGAATGGATCGAGACGAATTTCGGGGTCTCACTGACCCCTGACGGGGCTCACGTCGTGGGCCAGGGTCATCCGGATCCGCACTACCCCATGGGTCCTGCGACGCCGGTGTCGCCCAGCAGCGGAGGGAAGCTGGGCGAGAAGCTACGGGGATTGAAGCTGCAGACCAGCGAGAGGGAATTATCCCCGAGTACGCTGTCCCCCACCCCCCCCCCCTTGAATCCTCCGCATCATCCCAGTACTAACATGGACGCAGCCACGGGACGCCATCTCCTCTCCCCCCAATCCCCTGACGTCGCCGTCTCCTCGTTCAATTCCTTCCACACGATGCGCGCCACGCATACCCCAGCCCCAGTGCCTGATACGGTGCGGACGGTAGTGCACTACCCACCCGAGGCAGTGCAGGCACAGCAGAATGTAGAACACCACACAGGGTTTGCATCGTTAGGGGCAGTGCGCACAGGCAACGGCGACGGCGACGAGCTATTTGCCAAGGCACTGAGCCCGCGGACACCAGACCTCCCCCGGAGCCCATTTTCATTCAGCCTGCAGATGTAACCTACCTACCAACCAGTCCAGTATATGATTCCGGCGCATCGCATTCTCATTCTATTACCTCGATTGGCACTCGCATCCAGCATGAACCGTTGATTAACTGATACCGTTGCTGTACATAGATCGTACATCCATTTCCAGCCATACCATACCATCCATTCTCAATCTCAATCTCAATCTCAATCTCAATCTCCCAATCCCACTTTCTCTCACCCCCACATAACTGAACAATCCAAAACCCTCCCCCACAAACCATTAATTCTTCTTCTTCTTCCCCCCCTCCTTCCCTCCCTCCTTCTCCCTCTCCCCACCCCCCTCCCTAACCTTAAAACTCTCCACCTCCTGCGCCTCCTTCCTCTCCGCATACCACTGTCCCGCCTGCAACACCAAGACACCCACCAACACCAACGCCAAAATGGTATTACTCGCCGCCAAAACCTTCAAACTATCCTCCCGACCGAGAATCTGGCCCTCCTCGACCCCATCATTCAGCGACAGTAATTCATCCCCGTACCGACCCGCAGAAACCAACCTCAACCCCTTCACGATATTCGCAATATACACCGTGATGCCGCACATGTACAGCACGAGACTAGCTCCATCAAAGAGCATATTGGATTCGGAGGGCTTGTAGAGTTTGAGGATGAGGCCGAGAAGACCGAGGAAGATCACGATGTGTAGGATACGGGGGATTAGGGGCGGAGAGGCGTGCAGGAAGCGGAGGTGGGATTCGAAATAGGTGAAGTAGTCTTCCGGGGTGGGGTTCGGGGACCATAGGATGGGATAGTCGTAGGGAAAGAGGGAGAAGATGAGACCGAGGAAGAAGGATGTTGCTGGTTTGGGAAGGAGGGTTCTTTGTTAGTAGGGGAGTGGTATAGGGGAGCAGGAGCTGGAGGATTGGGGGGAGGAGGAATGCAGAGATGGGGGAGGGTGTACTCACGGCACACGATTAGGAAGGTCGCAAAGGACCCGTTGCGGAAGGCCATGGTGATGGCGCTGCGGTTCGGTAGGACCGACCTGTGGTAGATGGGAGCGTGCTGTGTGTGGTTGTGGTGGTGGGAGATGACAAGAGGAAGAGAAGGATGTGGAAGCCGAGAGTGATGATACGAGGGAGATTGGCGGCTTGGCGCGCCCGGCCCGCCAGGCGGTATCGCTACATTCCTACTACTAGGATGACAGCTATCTTTGTAACTAGTTCTTATCAATTACCAATGATCATGGGGTTCTCCATGTCATATCTATTATGCTCCCAACGCCTACATGCCCCATGCCTAGCTGGCATAAATCATCCAACGTATATGGTATCTCCCGCTATCCCGCAATGCAATCAAAAGCAAACGCCTTTTACCGCTGATATCGCGGCAACGACTCATCTCCCCGCGCCGCACTGCCCACCAGCTGGTGGTCCCCCTCGTCGTCTGCAAATACCGGCGCCGTCGGCGCGTCGGACGCGCCCGCTTCCACCTCCGGCGCACTCGTTTCCGTCATCAACCGCTGGCGCTCCAGCTCCTGTTTATCCTCCCCATTCGCCCCCTCCGTGCCACCCACCACCGTCTGCACCGATTCCGCAGAGATCACCGCCCGCGGAGTCCCGCTCGGCGACGCTACGTGGTGATAGTCATGGAGGTGGTCGTCCTCCGGGAGCACAGGCGCCGTCGGCATCGCCTCCGATGGTCCCGCCTCGTCCGGCGGTCGACTGGGCAGCAGCGTCTGCTCCGCCCGACGTAACCGGCTCTTTTCATCGTCCGGCTCGTCTGCCGGTGGTGTCGACACCATCTCCCCGAGCGAGTGGAACTGCGGATCCCCCGCGTACTCCTGGCCCGCGTAGTCGGGTGATTGTGGCGCCTCCTGTGGAAACCCGTAGTCCTCCGGCGCATATTCGCCCTCGCCGTTGGGCGTCAGACTTAGATCGCCAGACCACGCCTCTCCATCAGGACCCGCCGGCGTTTGCACCGGCTGGAGGTCCACCTGAGCCGTTGTCGATGGCCTGCGCTCCACCGGCTTCACGCCGCGCCGCGAATCTCGCGTTCCAATGACCACTTCGAACACCACTGCGACCACCCCCTTTTCACGCCGGATCTGGTCCGTGTCCAGGATGTTGCCCGCCCAGTTCGCCGTGATCACGCTATTATTGACATCGGACGGGTTCAGCACCTGCCCGCTGGCGGAGAAATTGCCCCCCGACGAGACCATGTTGAACCGCGGCAGGAACCGGTCGGGCGAGGTCAGTTTGCCCCGCAGATCGACCACCACCTCGACATAGTATCGGAAGTTGATCATACTCCCGGGCGTGCGCGTGATGGTCGGAAATGTGTCCTCTGGAATCCGGATCGACGTCTTGACGAGGGCGGTCAGGTTTGTCGGGTCCACCACCAGCGGGGCAAATGTCTGCGTCAAGTCCTTGCGGAAGACCCCCGTGGTCCGGCTGCTGCCTAGGGTTAGACCACCTAGGCCGGTCCGCGACCGTGGATAATAGTCTTCATAGACCGGCTTCTTGCCGTCGGCGGATTTCCCCACCGGAATCGCGGGCTGGAGGTCAATCCGGCCTTGGCGATACAGTGTGACGATGATGCCATGCGCACTGCGCACCTGTTTGCAATGGTTGATCGTGACGTTGATGGGTAACGTATCCCCTGGCAGCACGCCTGCGCGCAGCACCTCGGCCTTGGCCGTAATTATTTTATCTGTCATCGAGGGGGTGATGCTCCGGGCTTCACTGTTGCGCATCCCGGTGCTGGCGGAGGAGCTGGGGTCGCTAGGCACCTGAAAGCTCTGGCTGCTGTTACTGAGCCGACTGGACGAGCTGACATTGCTGGGTGCCGGGCTGAGAGGGGGGCGATGGTCGGAGCCATTACCATGAACACTCTGCTCAATGGAAAGGGTATCAGGCGCATCAGATCCTGCTGACTTGGCCTTGGCTTTGGACTTGGACCGTCGGGTGATCGGCTCGAGTGTGACGACGCGCGGCCTGGGCGGGGGGAACGGGGCAATATCGATGTTTTCCAGCACGTTGACGCGTCGTCGGCAGGTCGTGGTCGGGTTGATCGTCGTTGGTCGGGTTAAGGTGGATGTAAGCAGATATGATATTGTGCCTCGTTCGAACTATCCAGGAAGCCATCAGCACATATACCAGAAGCAACGCGGTCAGACGCACATTAATGCTACTCGGTAGCGCATATGGGGGAAAGCACATCTCGAAGCGGAATTTGTAAATCCCCTCCTTGAGTCGGCCGTCCCCGCAGAGGACGACCTCGTCCTCGAAGAGGGTGGACAAGCCGTTGCCCAGATACTCAGGCCCGCGACGCCCGCGCCCCGGCCCCAGGAAGCCCAGATCCGGGGCCATCTCGCCCGGGGGCACGGTATTCTTGAACACCTTGACAAAGCCATGTAAACAGACCACCAGATGTGTTATGCGAACGGGGCGGACGACGGTGAGGACAACGGTACCGCTGATCACGTCCCCCGGAAAGTAGGAGCGCCAAGGGTCGTCGGGTTCAATGTAGTAATCGGTGATACCGCGATTCCGTTGACCGAGCTGGGAGCGAAACTTGGAGAAGAGGGAGCTGCGATTCCGACCGAGCGGCGAGGAGGGCTGAGAGGGGAGAGGGTTGACGGACATGACCCACACGCGTCACCCAATCCATACAAAGGAGGCAGGGATCGGGGATGGCGACACGAGAAGACCGGATGGGGCGGACGACCTGCTGAGGGCGGAATCAGGGGAGGGGCGGATCAGACAGGGAGGAGAAGGGAGGGGGGGGGGGGGGATGTGGAGGTCGGCTGGGTCGGCTCAACAGCGGACTCCGAGCAATCAAGTGACGAAGGCGAGACGGAGACGAAGAGTCGGGGTAGAGGCGGAAGCAAGGGGGGATGAACAAAGTCCAGGCCCACCGAGGAAAGGGAGAAGATAGGAATGCGATCGAGACAGCTGGAAATTCTCCGTCCAGACACCATCGATCAATCCACCGATAGTCCGGCCAGATCGGGCCGTCGGGCGCGAAGGCAGCAGCGACGCTTCTCGAGGTCCAGCTCCAGCCCCAGTCCAGCACGGACAGCACCGGGTTGATTGCCAAGCGCGTAGTGGAATGGGTCGGCTTCCCTGGTTTCTGCTGACTGCGGGGACTTGGTCGGGGAAGAAGTCTGCTGTCGGGAAGGATGCAGAGAGAAGGGGGGAAGGGGAAGCGGAAGAGGGAGAGAGAGAGAGAGAAAGAGGAAGAAGAGGAAGAAGAATGCCGGGGGATCAAGAGTAAAGGTGACAGGCCCGCATCATTTCTCAGCGGAATTCCAGCTCACGGCACAAAAGTCGACTAAGAGAGCCCCTAACCGGGATATGAGGGGACGATGATGATATTGGGGGGGGGGGGGGGGG
>KV907496.1:2050211-2103192 GCA_001990825.1 Aspergillus carbonarius ITEM 5010
AGGTCAGCACCACAACAAGCCTGGAGGAAGAGAGAGGGAGGGAGGGAGGGAGATGGATGGATGGATGATTGATCGATCAACGGGCGAAGATAAGCCGCCGCGCGAGGAGAACGACAGCCGGCCAGGCAGTCAGGCAGGCAGTCAGTCCAGTCAAGCTTCTCTTGGGCCGTTCGTGGCTCGGCAGTTTCCACTCCTTTCCACCACTTCTGACTAAACTACCTGCCATTGGCATATAGTTATTATATTCTTTTTTTCCCTTGCGTTTGATTCCCACATCGTGACTGACCACTACACAATCCCTACTTCGTACATCCCCAGTCATACTAGATACTAATACTACGGTGTCATAAGTACACTAGTGGTAAGGATGCTGACGAAAATCCCCACGGCTGACGGCCCATCCAGGTCCTCCTAGTCCTAGCAGTCCGGAGCAATCCTCCAGGACTACTCCGTACCAACCAGCCAGCCTCCACTTCCCACGTCCGTCCACGGACACACTCACTCCAGTTCTCGCAACCCTTCCCCCTCCACATATTCCTCGCCGTAACACTCCTGCTGCACCGCCCGAATCACTTCCCGATCCCCCCCCGTCAGCTTGCCCATATACCCTTCCAAGACGTAGATGTTGTCCGTCCACATATGCGCCAGCCGTCGGTACTCCTCCGTCTCCTCTTTAATCTGCGGCAAACTTTTCCCCTCGGCCCAGGTTGACAACGCCTGCCATTCCCCCTGCAGCTGATGTGTCTCCCGCTCGAGCACAGCCTTCTGCTCCATCAATCTCCCGTGTTCCTCCTCCCCCTCCTCTTGCGCCCTGGCGGTCTTCCGCGCAAGCAATCGGGCCTCCGCGTCTTCACAGCTCCCTCGCAGCCGCTCCACCTCCTTCTGGAGCCGACTCACTCGGGTCTCCCGCTCCTTCTTCTCCTCTGCCCCGAAACACCAGTACCAGTTCCCGCTCCCGATCTTCTCCACGCGCACGCGGCCCTCATCAGTCAACTCCTGGACGAACTCCTTGACCTGCATGCCGTTGATGGAAGCCACTGAGGGAAGCATCTTCTCCAGGTCCTTGAGGGTGTGGCAGGTCCCGGTGGACCGCAGATGGGAGACGATCAGTGCTTGTTTGGCGCTTTTGGAAAGTTTAGGCGGCTAGCTCGATTTCTGTTAGTTTGGGCCCTTGGGCTAGTAGATAGTTCACTTTGGCCCGCTCCTGAGTGGGCAGATGGCTGGCCTCCAGCGGCCGCCATTGGTTGCGGGGAAAAGACGGAAGCGTCGACGTACCATGGTGAGTCCAGTAGCCTTACTTACGTCTAGACCGTCGCGACCTGCGAGAGGGGTTGCTTGATGCTGTTGCTGCTGCTCCCGGCGGAAGTTCGGGGCCTCCGGCGCCAGTGAGTGAGAGAGCCTGAGAGGACCAGTACCGGGCCCCCGGTCATGTGGCAACACGGCTCGCTCGCTGGCTCGGCCAACAACTTGTTGTGATCATCTTCTTAATAGCCTGGTAGGGCTGTTGGCTGCTGACCGCTGACTGCTGATAATCACGTTCATGCTTACAGAGTTACAGAGTTACAGGGGGCAATCGCTGCCATCCATCCTATTGCAAGCCCGTTTGACCCTGGTAAACATTTGACCCTCACGGAACCCCCGCTCGTCTCCCCTGCACACGGGCCTCCAGAGCGAGGGACCCCTGGGAGTGTTCTTTGTCCCTGTAAGGCCTGCTGACCCTACTTGGCCCCGTCACATTCTATGCTATCCTCTCTAACGTGTCTTGCGTGTCGCGCTATACTTAGATAACTCGGCGTACCCACCTCACTGTCGCGCCCACTACACAACATGGGACCAGGCAGAATCGAACACGAAGGACGATCGTTCTGGGTTTCAATGTGCTAGGGTCGGGATATCAAACAAAGAAGTCCCAAAGAGGTCAATACAGAACCGCGCTAGTTCACCGGACCATCCTATGGCCTGCATCAGTGCAACGCCATATCACCACCATACCCTGGCCGGAGACTGGACGGGAGAATTCCCTCGTCTAGTTGACCAGATGGACAGATCACGCGATGTTGTAGGACGTCTACTGGATGTTGATCCTTGCGACCACCTGTTAGCATCCATACATCTCCGGTCTCGTGCCGTACTATACGACGGGTCCATACGGGGACGAGTCGTTATGCCGGCCATGGAGATAAGCAAAAGCTTGTGTCAGCGGATACCCTTGGCCTTGAAATCATCGCCAGTGATTTCAAAATGGGGATCGAAGACCGCCATCGATAAGGTTTGCGTGACGGCTATAGCATATCGAGTTAAGCATCTTGGCACCAACGTATGAAACCGGCTGTTGCCTGCTCGTCGACGAACACCTGTCAGCATGGTGTTATTCCCTTTATCCGTCGGATCCATTGCCCCCGAGTTCCTCCCCCCCTTTACCCGAATGTCGCCGTGATCCCTTTCAGTCCAGCTGCAGATGCGGCTTGCGGCATGAGGAGTAGCAGGCACGGAGTTAAGCCAGCGATCCGAGTAACATCCGCGCCCAAGAGACGAAAATAGAACCTTTCATGGTTGGAGATTTGTCAATATACCGGTGACCCCCCCTCCTGATCCACAATTGTTGAGTTGGTGTCATAACGGGTGTTTGGGTAGGGTTTGAGGCACGGATTCCATGCCACTCATTATCTACCTCGGGAACTACTATCCCGCTGACTCAGAAGTTTCAAGAGACGCACTCCTGAGTGTAAGCTGCAGTGACGTAGGTTGTATTAGGCGACGGATGCTGACTTCAGAAGGCACTCTCACCCAAACCAAAATGTTTATGGATGATGCAGCGCACGTGGGAAAATGAGACGCCAAGTCTTCACCCAACTCAGGAGAATTTCGGCGCTGCCTCTCCAAAGTACATTGTCCATTTGAGATTAGGCTATTTGATACAAGGTGCATTCCGGGGCATCCAGCCCGGAATTCGAGGAATTCTGGGGGATGGAGGATCAGGTATGATAGTGCCAACTGCGTGCATGGAGAGGACGGTCGGGTCCAATCAAGGTTCAACGGCATTCCAGAAGGGCACGAGCCAAGACCTTGGCCTGCGCCATCGGACGATGATGATCTTGGGCCAAGGTTACTGATGTGCAACATGCGTAGGGCACGGCTCGTGACTGAAAACAGGGCTGAGCTAAGGTGGCAATCCGTAAACTAGGCGACAACAGTCCTTTATGGGTAACAATGTCCAGTTGACAGATTGGGCATAGCACTACTGCAGATGCCCAGTGCATCATATTCTAGTGGCTTGGAGGAGATACGAGAGTTCTGAAGCCCCCCGCGGTTGAGCATTTGTGGAGTAATCGCTGGCTGTACTCCCTTCCAACGCCATGTGCTCCAAAACCCTGATTTCGCTTCCCGGCGAACGCAAAGGCATGAGTTGGTATGCGGGCACATTGAAACCGGTAGTCCAACCCCGCACGGAGGCTAAAAGGCTAGAACTTGGACGCAAGGATGCGGTCTCATCATGCCACATGTGAGGACCCTTGCTTAGCATGCTGGACTACCATCTTTCATCGCCTTCCGTGTCAATATCCGTTGCAGAAGTCATGCGACGACCCAATTTGCGTTTCTTGGGACGCCTTTTCTTGACCACGCTTTCGAGATCATCACCCGAGCTTGCCATGGTGATACTCTGTCCGGTATTCGCCCTTTTCCGGCCCATCTTCCGGCTGACTCGCGGGACCAAGGGATCCTCGTCGGTCAGGGCTTCTTCTCCCTCCACCAGAACCATATCTCCGGTCTCACCCAAAGACTCCTTGGCCATCTCCTCCATCAAGATACCCATGGCTATCAAGGCCGTCTCATCCATGCTCTGATAATCGTCCCGTCCTCGATCAATCGTCGCATGGTCATAGTAATCCGCCGAGTAGGCGTGAATCGCCTCGAGGAGATCCGAGCTGGGAAGAGGACGGCTGGGCGGGAGAGACTCATGTGCAAAGTAAAAGTCATTCTCCTCGTACCGCGTCGGCGCGTTTTGTCGGCGGAATAGGACCTCTTCCGGACGGACCGGGCGGGAACTGGAGGAGGCCGTAGCGCGGTATTTGGAGGGATAAGGAGCCGATGGTAGAAAGCCATGGTAATTCACCCGCCCTAGAGACCGTCAGATTGGATATACAGAGGCGATCCAGATGGGGACCAACCAGCGACGGCATCGTAGACAGTGGCCTGTCGCCTCTGTCGCCTGGCCGCCAGCTCATCTTGTTGGTCCGGGGCCTCGGGGACGTCGGGCAGTGGAGGCTGGACGAAGGAGTTCTGGCTTAATGCAAGGGATTTGCCGTAGGACATAGTCCCGGATTCGCTAAGGCCGCCCGTGCGAAAGCATCAGGAAGCGGTGGTTCCCAGGGACTAGATGGCTAGAGGACTCCGCCGGGAGAAAGTGAGTGATAGCTCCGAATGCCTTTGCGACCCCCGCAGATTTTCCCTCCAATCGATCCCGGCTTAACCTTTCTCCGGGCGGTGTCGTGTCTACCGGTGATAGCGTCATCTTCCTTCATTCACGGCGCTTCATCGACGCAGCCTCGACAAGATAACCACTCGAGGTTCGCCGAGTTCCACAGCCTGATGAATGAATTCGTATCTGCTTAATAGGGCTTTGGGCTCCATCAGTCCGTCGACCTTCCATGTCGCTCAGACTTCCCGGCTTATCCAGCACCTCGAGCCGGCCCCGGGCATTCGCTTCTCCTCGCGTAAAGACACAGGAGGTCGAGCTAAGAATGGCCCTCCTACTGCAGATTCACCGCTTGGCCTAGATGATGAAGTATTTGCTCATAAAGCGGGCGTAAATGTGCTCGCGATAGACCAGTATGACGGCCGATTGTAGGTTCCCTGACCCGGTGTCTGACTCGTGTTAACGATGGGCAGCATGGTCTCTGGGGGCGCAGACCCTTCAGTGCACTTGTGGGATCTCGAGACACGAGGCTCGGATCTGAACCACGTGCATCATTCGGTTGCGTCTGTCAACAAAGGCTCACATGAAGATGCCCACACCCGTGCCATCACCTCCATCTCAATATATCCCTTCGATCCCACTCCGTCTACGATTCTGACGACGTCGTATGATGGCACTCTCAAGCTGTCGGCTCTAGCGCCAGGCGCCATTACTCCGATGCATACTTTCAATCTGGATTGTACACCCTATACCCATTCTTTATCATCCAATCTGGGTTCCCCACTGCTCATTGCAGTAGGCACCTCGGAGAAGCCCGTCCGATTACTTGACCTCCGCTCTGGCTTATCTACACATGGCCTGCCCGGGCATGATTCTTCCGTCCTATCCGTGTCATGGGCACCTCACCAGCCACACCTCCTGGCCTCTGCATCGGCAGATAATAGAGTGATTCTCTTCGACATCCGTCGTGGGGGGCACAACTCAGCCATAGCTGCGCTAGACATGGATGATGCTGTCGGCTTTGTGCGCCCGGGAGGAGCCCGCGGATCTTCCGAAAGTCGTCCGGCATTCTCGCCTCACGCTCGCGCCCATAATGGTGCCGTGACCGGCGTGCGGTGGACTTCCAATGGTACACATTTAGTGACAAGTGGACAGGACGCTCGGATCCGTGTCTGGAATGCCGGAACGGGTGCGAACACCCTCGTACATTTTGGGCCGAGGGTGCGGAACAGCGCGACCGCGCATCTGGCCGAAAGAGCTCCCCTGATTGTACCCAGAGGAATGGTCATGCCAGGCCAGGAAACCCTCATGTGGCCGAATTTCAATGACCGAGACGATCGGGGAGAAATCTTCATGTTTGATCTCCACGAGGGAACATTCGTTAAGCTACTCCGTGTTCCGGGCCTTTTGACCGGCCGCCAGCAGTTTCAAGGACGCTCCAGTGCCCTAAGCGCTGCGCGAATCAACTCCCTCGCCTGGCGCGGCAACGGTGCCTCCGGAGAGGGCATCGAGATGTTTTCCGCCCACGGCGACGGTACCATTCGCACCTGGGTCTCACGAGAGCCTGAAGAGCCCGACGAAGCTGAAGAGGCTGAACGAGCGGACCGCAAACGGAAACGCGACGTGCTCGATGAGATCTACCGAGGCTTTATTGGCTGACCAACAGTTTTACATCGATACATTTATAGTACAGAAAAGAGTAAATTTCGTTCATCTATAATACATCATGTCATATCAAGCATATCCCAGATACGCCTATCATCTATTCGTTTCGGATCTGATGTTCGCCAATGGCATCCTCATCCTCCGCGGCAAACCGATCATAACCACTGCGGTTCAGGTTTGAGTGCTTGAAATTCCTGGACTCGCCCTTGGCGCCAGGGTGGTTGGTGCCAATGAGGGTTCTCTTGGACTCGCCCTCTGCGGGGAAAGAGTTTCCGGTACCAGTGATGACCTCGCCCGAAGCACCCATGTCTCTGGTGCTGCGCGGCATGTCGGTGGCGTTGTCGGCGGCAAAAGCGGAGGTGGGATGAGCGACGCCGTAGTTGTCGAACTGTGAGTCTTCGGATCGTTGGTCTGGCCGAGGAACAGAGGGGATGGTGTTCATGATGCCGGCATCATTGGGGATGCGAGTGCCCTGGGGGGCCATGTCTTCGAGTCTGCCGCCACGGTGAGGAGAAGACATTATGGTGGTAGGGTGTGTTTGAGTGTTTCTTGGAGGATTGGTGTATAAATGGATTGTTATTGTAGAGTGATTGCTAGAGTCTGGTTTCGATGGTTGATCGAGCATGGGGTTGAGATGGTTTATATGGCGGGTTGTTGGGGTTGTCTTGCATCTGATGTCACCGTCCACTCCCGGATCGATTCTGGGTCCATGATGAGACTATGATATCAGAAGCTCCCTCCTCAGAACCAAGGCCAGGAATGCGCAAATCGATGATGAAAGAAAAACTGGAGTAATCGACTGATCTCGCCCACTCTCTCGGAACCCTTGCTCGCTCGCAGTTCTCGAATTTGCAGTTGATGGCAAATCACGTCCATAAGGTACCCGTCATGGCAGCCCCGTCAACAGAATCGCATCCGAGCATACACGAAGGCTTCTTCCCCACAGGCACGCCATCCATAGTCAGGCTCCTTTCTTTTCATTTCTCTCCTGGCAATTGCACTCGACGGCGTCATAAATGATCAATTATGACTCAGCATCGGTGCTCCTATGACCAATCGGCCACCACGTGTCGACTGTCTCTGCTCCAAGAACACGCAGTTGTGGGTAATGGATCATTCACTCATGCCCTAATGACTACGAGCATCACACAGTATCCTATCCACGTGGAATGTCTCAATCTACGGTTCCCAGACTGAATCGTCAACATTTCGCTCGCAGTACAAGCCGGGTCTGCAGCACCCAAGCCTTCACTCCACCATCCGGTGGAAATTCATCTGTTTGCGCCTCTTCGATATCCGGCGTCAACAGTGACCGACTACCTGAGCTCTTGTCCCGCATGTGGTCCTTCAACTCCACTGCCTGCGCGTGCTGAATATTACTGACTGCTATAGACATATTAGATTGACGCAATGAAGTCGGATGAAAAATAGAACGATGGGTTATAACAGATCGAACAACCATTTCAAATATACTCGCAGACAAGATACAACAGCACATCCACACCCAACACCACCCTTAGATCGTCTATTAACATCATTAACCGTAACTCACATCCACCAGTAAGGATATGTATCTCGGTTACTAAATATATGCTCTGCCACCCCGTTCGCCGACCCTACCTAGTATGCACAATAAGTAGCTATACTACATCAACCGACCCTTACTACAGACAGACAAACAGCCTCCAACTAAAATGACCTTCATACCCCTTCTCATCTCGAATCCCATTTTCTATTACAGAGTTCTCCTCAGAACAGCATTCATCCGAGAATTGGGCAATGGTTCAAAAAACCCAACCCCTTGAAAACCCCACCTAAGATATATCTATCACGCTACTAATGTCATCTCAACAACTCACATCCACATCCACATCCATGTCCACATGTACATACATACACACATAGCGAAACCAACACCAACACCAACACCAACACCAGACCTCAACGCCGTATAAACCTCATCATCCATTCTGACTCCAATCAATAACCACAAAAAAGACATCGTACAACACCTTCATCTTGCCAACCTAGTTGATAGCCGATGACGATCGATCCGGAACATATAGACATGAGAGATGCTGCCTATGAAGACATGCCATATGGTTAGTGGGGTGGATCGGCAATGTGCATTGCGTTTTGAGTGCAGTGGGTGCGGCGGGAAATAGGTAAGAGGCGATCGGGTGTCGCGGTGGTGGTAGTTCATGAAAAGGGGAGATACTATGTGGAAGGGGGGTGACGTGAGTGGGCTACATGTGAAGCTAAGGGTTGGGTTATTGAGAACTAAATTGGTGGTTGAGATGAAATGAGGTGATTGATGTGCTGGGATGAGATTTCACTACGGATGTTACATATGAAGACGTATGGAGTGCTGTGGTAGAGACTGTTCATGAAATGACAACCTAGTAATTATCAAACAAAGCAAGTAGCATTCGTATATGGCAGTCTGGGGAATTGGCATTAATGAATGAAATCGTTTACAAAATGAGAGCTAGAAGAGCCACCAAACCAGCGACAATTGGGAAAAGGCCCGTGGGGGCCACCTGTGCACCGGCGCCAGTGAACATGATAGTGTTGGACGAGGGAAGGGCGGACGATGAGGCGAGTGGCAGGTTGTAGCGGAAAGACGGCTGGTAGGCATCGACGCCGGTGGGACGAGACGAAGGTGTGACGATGCTGCTGGCTGCGACATGCAACGTCTCAGTGGGGGCAGGCACGAATACAGGGATCATGTGGAATGTAGAAGCCTCCTGAATGGTGATAGTGGAAGCGATGGTGTCCATATCGAACGGCTCGGCCGGGGCAGGGGCTGCTGCGGCAGCGTTGGTGGCCTGAGCCACTGACGGTTGCGCCGCAAATGACGCATCGCTGTCAACCAGGTGGTGGGCTTCCGCGATGTCGGGGCTGAAGAAAGTAGATCCGCCACTGGGCTCGACTACTTCGACTTCGTTGTATACGGGGGTAGACTCGGTGGCCGGGGTGTTCTCCGCGGGGGCATTGTACGCTGGGGCAGACGCAGCGGCGACGCCAGTTTCTTCAGCCGCTGTATTGTATACAGGGGTGGATGCAGCAGCGACGGCGGTGTCATCAGCCGGTGCATTGTAGGCCGGGGTAGATACAGAGTCAACTCCAGTATCTTCGGCGGGTGCGTTGTAGGCTGGGACAGACGGAGCAGTAACACCGGTGCTCTCGGCCGGGGCATTGTATACTGGGGTTGACTCGGCACTACCCTCCGAAGCCGGTGCAGGGATGTTTTCCACGGAGTCGTACTGAAATGTAGACTCAGTACCCGCTGGCGCCTGGTAGACAGGAGTCGACTCCACAGTAGCTTCAGTAGCCTGAGCTGGGGTATTGAAAACGGGTGTGGCTTCGGACGTAGAGTCGGCAACCACTGGTGCATTGTACGCAGATGTTTCTTCAACCGCCGCAGTGGCCTCTGCGGCAGGGGCATTATACGCAGGCGTGGCATGCTGCTCATGATCCGCAACAGCACCATTAGTGGGCTCACTGTTCAACGTGCGGGTGATAGTGTGCACAACTTCACGGACAATTTGCGAGGAACAGGGCTGTGTCTCAGTGCCATGCGTCTCTGTCTGGTCCGAGTTCTCCTCAGTGGCGTGACCAATCCCCTCGTCTGTGTCCTGATCACTGCTGTGAACAGGAGCAGGACTATGGCCTGAGTCTGCATGACCATGGTAATCAGGGTGCCCATGGTACGGGTCAACAACCGTGTCGTCTATATTCTCACTGACAGAGTGATCATCACTGGAGTATTCATTTGTCTGCTGTCCAAAGGCATTTGTGATTGGAATAACTGCCGAGTTTCCTGTGTCCACTCCTGAAACACCGCTGATAAGGCTGCCATCCGCGCGACTGTGATGACGATGTGGTTCATTGATGAATGTATCCTTGATATCAGCATCGATGGAGTGATCATCAGCATGAGCCTCATTGACCTCTGACGAGAATTTGTTCGTGAAAGGGAGAGCAGCGCTGTTCCCCGTATCAACTCCTGACGCACCACTGATCAAGTCTCTGGGATGATGGGGGCGCGCATGAGGATGACCATGGCCTGACTCATCAACAACCGTGTTTTTGAGATTGGCATCAATGGAGTGATCATCTGCATGAGCTTCATTAACTTCTGAGGAGAACTCGTTGGTGAATGGGAGAGCAGCGCTGTTCCCCGTATCAACTCCTGACGCACCACTGATCAAGTCTCTCTGGTGATGGGGGCGTGCATGAGGATGACCATGAGCTGGCTCATCGACAACAGTGTCTTTGAGATTAGCGTCGACGGAGTGATCGTCTGAGCTTACTTCATTGACTTTAGAGGAAAATTCATTGGTGATCGGTAGCACTGCAGAATTTCCGGTGTCGATCCCTCCCGCGCCACTGATGAGATCGCGTGGCGAATGCGGGTAGGGGTGAGAGTGATGAGGCGGCGCCGGTTTCACCAGAGTGTCTTTGATATTGGCATCAACCGAGTGGTCATCTGCATGAGCTTCATTGACTTCGGAGGAGAACTCGTTGGTAAATGGGAGAGCAGCGCTGTTCCCCGTATCAACACCGCCGGCACCACTGATCAAATCACGTGGTCCATGGGGGTGAGGATAATGGGGAGAGGTGGGATCGACAACCGTATCCTTGACATCCACATCCGCTGCATGGTCATCGGAATATGCTTCGCTCACTTCATTTGAGGCTATATTCGTGATCGGAATGACTACGGAGTTCCCTGTATCAATACCAGACGCGCCACCAAAAAGATCGCGGGGTCCATGTGGGTGATGATCATGGAACTTTGGATCGACAACTGTATCCTTGACATTCACATCGGCCGAGTGGTCATCTGAATGTTTCTCACTCACTTCGTTCGATGCCAGGTTGGTAAAGGGAAGGACTGCCGTGTTGCCAGTATCGATACCAGAAGCACCACTGATTAAATCCCGGGGCAGATGCGGGTGGTGATGACGAGAGGCGGGATCGATGACCGTGTCCTTGACATTAACATCCGCAGAGTGGTCGTCGCTAGAATACTCATTATAGGATGAGGCAAATTCGTTTGTAATGGGAAGAACAGCCGAGTTCCCGGTATCAATCCCGGAAGCTCCAGAGATGAGATCCCGAGGGTGAGGATGGTGATGCTCTTGTGGTGCAACCACAGTATCCTGGGAGTTGACGTCCACGGAGTGATCGTCCGAATAGACTTCATTGTCCGAAGACGCGAACGCGTTCGTAATGGGAATAACAACCGAGTTACCAGTGTCAATGCCCCCAGGTCCGCCAAACAAGTCCCGGGCATGATGAGGGTGATGCACTCCCGGACGTACCAAAGTGTCCTTGATATCTGAATCCACGGAGTGATCATCTGACGAGTACTCATTCACGGACGAAGAAAACCCATTGGTAATGGGAATGGCGGCGCCGTTGGCTGTATCCACACCCGAAGCCCCTCCAAGCAATGTTGGCCCCTCGGCCTCCCCGCGAATGTGATGATGGGGGTGGTTAGAGTCCCAGTGATGTTCGGGATCAACAACCGTCTTGTCCTTGTCGATCTTTGCTGAATGATCATCCGCGCTGGCTTCGTTCACCGTTGATGAAAAGCCATTGGTGATGGGAATTGCGGCAGAGTTGCCCGTATCGATTCCTCCTGCTCCGCTGATGAGGTCCTCGTTCCCTCTGATCCAGTGATGGGGGTGATGGTCTTCAGGATGGATCACTGACTCATCCTTGTTCACGTCGACTGAGTGATCGTCTGAGTATTTCTCGGACACCCCGGAGCTGAATGTATCCGTGATGGGCACGGCTGCTGAGCTGCTGGTATCCGTACCGTGAACGCCGCCGATCAAATCAGCTTGATCGCGGGCCCAGTGATGGGGTCTACGGTGCGTTCCGTCCACCACAGTTTTGTCCTTGTTCAGGTCTACCGAGTGGTCATCCGCATAGGCCTCGTTCACGGCTGAAGAGAAGTCGTTTGTGATTGGTATGTCGGCGGAATTGCCAGTGTCAACCCCATGAGCACCCCCGATTAAATCAGGTTCTCCGCGAGACCAGTGATGGTGAGGGCGGTGGTCAGAATCCACCACCGTCTTGTCTTTATTCAGGTCCACTGAGTGGTCATCCGCATAGGCCTCGTTCACGGCTGAAGAGAAGTCGTTTGTGATAGGAATCGCTGCGGAATTGCCGGTGTCGATACCATGAGCGCCGCTGATCAAGTCAGGCTCTCCGCGGGGCCAGTGATGGTCAGGGCGATGCGACTCGGGGTCAATAACTGTCTTGTCGTCATGGACCACAGCTGAATGATCATCAGAATAAGCCTCATTGACAGAGGACGAGAAACCATTCGTAAATGGCAAGGCAGCCGAGTTGCCGGTATCAATGCCGCCTGCGCCACCGATCAGGTCGTCGGCACCTCGTGCCTGGTGGTGGGTTGGTTCATGCGGATAGGGATGACGACCATGGTCAGGTTTCAGAACTTTGACGTTGTCTTCCTCAATCTCGACCGAGTGGTCACCTTGGTGGGAATCGGTCACTGAGGTTGCCTGTACGTTGGTCTCCGGGTGATAGTACTGATCTCCAGTATCCTTTCCGTCGATGTTTTCCCTGGCCCAGTGGTGTCCAGGGTGGCCATGCGGTTCCACGACCTTCTTCTTCGCGTCCACATCCACTGAGTGGTCATCCGAATGCGCCTCATTGATACTGGATGAAAAGCCGTTGGTGATGGGGATGGCGGCAGTATTGCCCGTGTCCACACCACTGGCACCCGATATCAACTGCGCCTTAGCTACAGTGGCCAGCATGGCGATGGATATTCCGCCCTGAAGTCCCTTCATGCTGCTCGAGGATTACAAATCGTAGTGTGCTTGAATGTGATACAATACAAGTTGAACTGAACGTGATCAATGAATGACTTCGACCAATAGGCCAAGGGAAGATCAGGTAGAAGGAACGAAACCACAGAAGGACCACAACGAAAGAATGACCAGATTCTGTAGCATAGGGAGCTCCTTGGAGGATTAAAGGCCCCTGTTGCACCTTTTATTTTCGAACCTCCCGGAGCACACTTCCCTTGGTATGCTGCTCTCTTCGAACCCGCGCGACAAACAAAGGCATTGTTTTGGTCGGAGAATGCCTCCAGGAATGGTTGAGACCAGGACCAATGGCCACGGAGGTACCTTGTGCCCAGGCGTCTCAGCAGACATCCTCCCAAAGAATCGTCAGCATTCCTGGGGTCGATGGCGAGGAAGCCAGGGGATTGGAATGCGTGATCCACGCCGGCCGGTAGTCGTCATAGGCCCCTTCCACGAACAACTGCATGGGACGTGGCTGAGGAGAAAGTTAGCTAGAACACATAGTGCAACTGTGCAGCCAATGACGCGACGATACTTGCAGACCACCAGACTATAATGGTCAAAAACGCTGCAGCTCAGCTGTCATTGGGAACGGTGGCGGAGCTGATGGTACTGCGCAGGGTCCAGTCCAAGGCCTCAGGAATCTGTCCCACGCGGCAAACCCCGGGAGAAAACGTCATCGGCGCGTCCACGAAGCACCATGACAAGATAAAAGACATCGAGCATCTACAGGAAGGTATTAAACCGGCAAGCGGCATCCAAGTTGAAAACTTTGAAGCGATTTGAATTCATTATGGTATGATAAAAAGAGATGTATCCCGTCATCGACATTCACCCCTCATCGCCCTCACTGAAGAGGACCCAACGAGAGGCAAACTTCCTATCAAGGAAAATTGCAGCATTACTCTCCAGAGCCGATCAGTCCGTAGACCGAAGGCAACACATCGCCGTAGAAAAGGCTGGACGACGGTCGTGGCAGGCTCTGTTAAAGCTTTTCGATGTATGAGAAAGAAAAAAAAAAGAAGAGGAAAGATCGCCGCGGTCGCCCGGCTTTTATAGCCGTTGTGCGTCACGTGAGGCGCATCCGGATCTCGCTTGACGGCGCCAGGCACCTAGGCCTCCAGGCTATGGGCGGGTCCCTCAGGCACCACGGCTCCTAGGCTCCCAGGCTCTCAGGCTTCCAGGCGCCCAGGCGCCCAGGTCAACAGGATGGAGTGAACCATGGCAATTTATGTACTCCGTACAGTCCTACTCTGCCATCATGATCACATTTACACAGAAACCCAGCCCCTTGGGCAAGTCCTTTTCCAATTCTCGACGACCCACAATGTCGCTGGCCTCTGGTCCCAAAATTCCAATGCCGTTCCAATTACCACCATTCCGGCAAGCATCAACAGGTCGCCTGGCCCGCGAAGCTAACCCCAACCCACCCTCCTAACCCCCTATCACCACCTGTTGTGTATCAGACCTCCACACTGCCCCTCCCACGGCAGCCGTGATCCCCAGTGCAATAGCCACCATTGTGCCGACCGTTAAAATGGCGATACTCGCTTTGACCACCATACGTTGCTTTCGGCTCAGCCGCGTCATCCACCCACAGCTTCGCTTTTCCTGAACCCAGAGCTTCGACTCACGGTGCCCTGATCTGCCTGGCTGTCGGTTCAGCGTCGGTGGGTTCTCGGGATCAATAGGGGTGTATCGGGTGGTTGCTTGGGCGGCCTTCTTCAGTCGGTCAATGGCCAGCGAGGGTGTGGCATGGCGATAAAAGGGTGACGATGGCTTGGCCCCAGCCGACGGGTTGAATTCGCTCTGTTGCAGGTCCGGTGACGATGCGATGGAGGCGGCTTCAGGGACCGTGGGCAGGCTTGGTCCGGAGGCGGAGCGTTTCTCTTTCAGTATCAACGGGTGATCTGTCGCCGGGCTGAGTGGACTCGTCATATTTCCGTCACTAAGTAGGTAGAACGCAGCGGTAGGGATGTATGTCTAGTGCAGTGATGCTAAATCCACGGACGGATATCACTCAACAGAAGGAAATCAGGTTCTGGCAACATAGGAGATGTGAGGTTTAGGGATAGAGGGATGGGTGATGGCGGTGACGATCGTTGGAGGACTCTGAGGTCGCGCCCTTGGGTCATCACCCGGATGTTGGAAGGGGTTGGCCGATGGTGGCTTCCTTGGGATCGGACATCGCAGAGAATCAGGGGGAGTGTCTCACCTATGTACGAAATACTCCGCTCGAGGTGGGATCCGAAATCTGCCAGATCCTTATCAACATGACATTTTGAGTAATGAGGGCCTTCGGTCGTTATCCTTGAGCAATGGTGAGGTATGATGGTAGACCAACCAGTGCAGGCTGCCTGGATTGCTGGGGCAATCGAGGGATTCTTCAGGGCCTGGAACGTGGCTGCAGATGGATGCAGGTCAACCGATGCCCTCGTCGGCCTGGAGCTACGCTCGCGCCCGATGACCACTGTGTAGCATACGGTTGGTGAAGCGTGTAGTAGTCGCTGTGTGGTTATATATCCCCCTGGTGATTATACATAGAACCGGTCGCGTACAACCCTTGAAGCTTGGCTGGCGTTGAACTGGGTGAAAGCACCATATGTAATTGTCGGCCAAGCCAGCAAGATATATATTTTTAGCACCCCTTCACTGCAAACAGACCACGGCGACCGGAAGGGTTCACAATTGATATTATCATACTAGTACTCAAAAGTCCCGAACAGATCTGTAGAGACAAGCCTTGGCATTGTTTCAAATTTATCGTGCTTTCACCTTCGGGAGGTGACATAGGAGACCGATTATGAGGTGATCTTGGGACTTGATCCTACACAGCTATCCCATAATCTCCACCCTGAGGGATCATCCATTCTGAAACGGGTCTATATATTATTCACTAGTAGCTCCAGTCAGTTTTCATGCTAGTCGTACCCAATAATCGGTTCCCCACAACCTACTTCCCGCTGTGATAAATAGGCTACTAAACCCAGCCTATTGCGATATCTATTCCCTACTCCTTTGTTGTTTACAGTGAAGAGTGGCTCAAACGGTTCCACCCGCGGGTGAGCCCCTCTTGTCCTAACGTCAATTATGTCGATGCATACACCATTTCGAATTTCGAGCCCCTTTTCATCCAGACAAATCCGGAGCCCCTGTCGCCCCGGATACGTCCATTCTTTATCAAGGCATGGAATGAATAGCAAAGTCCCACACCAGGAAGGGCTAACCATACAAGGTTGGCTCAGGGAGTTATGGTGTATCAAATTCGTTATGCCTGCCTTCATCCCTTGATCCCTGTCCTCCCTGGCTTGGCCATGAAAGGCCCCGTACCAATGCCTCACCCTAACCCAGGGACATTTTTGCATTCCTTCAACTTCTTGTCTTTGCAGAAGATACAAAGAGGTGGCACCTTACTCCGTACGGTCACACTTGCTTATGTTGATGTGGCGTGGAATCTTGGCGCTTCAGATGCGGGCTGTTCCTGATGATAACAGACGCATTAAGCCAGTCTAGGAAGGCCTGATCATTTTCTTCAAGCTGGAAAATGCGAGAGACATGTCAAATATACCCCCGCATGCGTCCTTGGTTCTGCCGTTCTAGAGTGCAGCGTCTATTTGAATCAGATAACATGATGACGGATAATGAGAGCAGGCTACCTCTACAATGCCATGCTCGCAAAATGCTCATAAAGTGATGCGTGTTGAATTACCACATTGACCAAGCTATTAGAGGCAAATTACCTAGCTTAGTATTATCTATCGAGGCAAGTGGTGTACATGAAAACACCGGATGGCATTCCATGACTCCCAGCCATCGCCTTGAATGGACGGAAGTAGCTGACTTTATGCTGGCACTTGTGGAGGATAAGATAAGCAGTGCGCATAACCGTGCACGAACCAACACACACGTGATCGGAAATGGGTTTCGTGCCTCTGGGATCTTGGTGGCCGTATTAGCCATCTAGATGCTCCACTATTGGTAATTGTCGTGCCCCGGATGGCATTTCGTCCGTGGTTTGGACCACTGCGGCGGCTTTTGACGCTATGCTTTGCTTTCAAGAACTGGATATGGTATTTTATGCCTACTGAGTCATTCTAGGGACGGTCTCGGTCTCGAATATATGGCGCATGGGGATTTAAAGACATATCTCCAGGCCCATGATTCAATATCGACGAGCCCTAAATTGAAGTGGGCATACCAAGTAGTAGAGGCTGTCGATCTTTGACATAGGAATGGGGTCGTTCATTGCGACATAAAACCGCGGAACCTGTTGTTGGATGCGACCCTCGACATCAAGATTATCGACTTCTCTGGCTCTTCGCTAGACGGGTCGAAACCGGCTTCCGGCGAGGGCACTAGATTCTTCCTTCCACGGCACTGGAAAGATCAACCCACTATGACCACAGATCTGTTTGCATTAGGCTCGACTCTCTACGAGATCTTCCAAGGTACCAGTCCCTACGAGGAGATTCCTAGTGACGAGGTGGAAAAGCTTTTTGAGCAGAAGAAATTCTCTGATATCTCTCATATCGTGTGCGGCAACATCATCAAACAATGCTGGCTCTCTCAAGTTGATTCAGCGGCGCGTGTGCAGACTGTCGTCGGGGACATCATTTCTTGCACAGTCAACGCCGACTGTATCCCTCGTCTCGATGGTTTGGACATTGGCCAGGATGTGTTGATTGGCCAAGTGGTTTCTCCCTAGGGTTAGAACACTCCGCACTATTGTTTCTTGCAGTGACACATCTATTCAGAGTTGTATCGCATGATGACGGACAGCCATGGTAGTGCTTCTTGGACACAACCATCTCGCACAATCTGGAGACTTGAGATGGCTCATTATCTAGAGTGTGCTCCGTTTGAAGGGTCTCATACCTTGAATTCTCTCGTGTGTCACTACGGGGAAAGGAAGTGATGAGGGATGCAGAGTCGCCAAACCCTGCGAAGAAGATTGCTACAAGGAGTAGAATGCAGACATGCCATAAATGCTAGGCAACAGGCAAGAGCGAAGTAAGATTGCTAAAGTGACAGGGATAGACGTCAAAGCGCCAGTCTAGACGGCTATTGATAGCTAATTAGCTCCGTGTTATCGCCACGGAATGCATCCAACTATCCATCCACACTTTTTTGAATGATAATGCAGTAGAAGTTAATGTGGTGACCTACGATATTACCCGATCGCGAGAGCTATCTACAGCCTCAGCAGTAAGCAAAAATAAATTGGACTTCCGCATCTATCCTAACGCCAACCATCTCACAAAACCCCAGTTATAGATCATTCAAGCAGAAGCACAATGCCCACCATCAACCCTCAAATCCGTGCCCGTCATGAACCCGCTTCCATCAGCAAGCATGTACACCGTCGGCGCCTTGAAATCTTCCGGAACACCAAGTCGACCCAGCAAGGCGCCGCGCATCCAGGTCTCCTCGAGCTCGGGCTTCTCCTGAAGCAGTGCATCGGTCATGGCGGTGCGGATGTACTGTTCATGGTTAGAAGCCAATGGATACGTCAACCAAGGGCGATACGTACACCTGCAGACAGTGTGTTCACACGGATATTATATTGACCCCATTCCTGGGCAACGGATCGGCACATTTGATGCACGGCAGCTTTAGAGGAATTGTATGCAGTGCAGGTCAATCCCTATCCAACCAAATTAGCATAGAATCACGGCTGAAGAGACGAGGACATACCCGGTTGGCGATCTGGCCCGACATTGAAGCAATCATCACAATGCTTCCCGGGATGCTTTGCTCCTTGAAGATGCGGGCGCAGTGCTTAGCAGGAATAAAAGTACCGATCACACTGCGTAGTCAGTCTCCAATCTCTCCTGGCAAAGCCATGTTGGCTCACTTCACATCCAACATCTTTTTCCACATATCAATCGGGTAGTCCAAAGCAGGCACCATCTGCTGGATACCCGCACAGGTCACAGCTCCGCGCAGCGGCATCCCCCGACTCCGTCCCTCCGCGGCAACTTGTTCGAGTATTCTCTGTGTTGACGGCTCATCTGTAATGTCGCATTGGAGGTATGTTGCGCGCAAGCCGCGGGCTGTGGCAAGCTTCTGTACCGATGCCCATTCATCGGCGCTGGGGCTGGGAAGGAGGTCCAGACAGACGACGTCACCTCCGGCTTCGATAACGGCTCCAGCGAGGATGATCCCGAGACCGCGACCACCGCCGGTGATCACAACCGTGCGGTTACCCAGGGAAAAGAGGTCATTTGTGCGGCCGACCAGCGGCGGCTGAGTTGATTCTTGGACGGCCGGAGTGGTGTTGTCGAGGGCGACCTCAGGGGTGGTGTTCTCGACAGCTACGGAGGGGGTCATGACGAATAGGAATAGAACGTAGATTGAGTGATTGAAGGGTCTGAGGATATGGTTAACATGGTGAACCCGTGGACGGTTCATATAAGAGAGACGGACAGCCCATGGGAGCGCTTAACGACAACCCAACTAGGAAGATTCGATCCGACATGCTGTGCAGCTTCCAACTGAGTCCTGAAATGTTTCTAGACTCCGATTATACGCAGCGGCAGTCGAGCGCATGAGTTATTATCAAGGAAGGCGTAACACTTCCCAGGCGGGGAATCTCCCGATTGTCGGCTCTGAAACCGTGGCGCTGGCGGGTTGCCGGGGTCGAGCCCATGTGGGCCCGGCAGAGGCGCGTAACATTCCCGGATCGGGTAATTGTTGAAGCCACCGTACGATGCCCTATCCCGGTCCCCACTGGTACTTGTTTAGCGCGCAGACACCCCGCTAGAATAGTCATGGCCTACTCGCTTGTAGAGATCTGTGACGAGGGACTCTGCTCTGCCTCATACGGGCTGGAGGGCCTGGCTTTGAGGGGGACGGATGATGACTGGGGATAAGGTGATAGCGATCGATGTCCCTGGCCGACCGACTTGAGACTGATGGATTCAAACAGGCGGATAGAACTCTAAAGAGGTTGGGCTTCTCTTCTCGGACACGCGTGGTTCTCTACGCCACCCCCGGCTTTTCCCTTCAAGCCCCCGCACTTCTCTAGAATGACGTCGGGCCGTCCATCGGCGGTTACTAGCGTTATAAAAGTTGATGTAGCCCCTGAATATGAGCCCTAATGGTTTGCCTCTGTATCTATTGATAGAGCGTGAAGCATGGCTATTTTCGTTGGAAAGCCCCTGGCGTGGGCTATTACTACCACTGCAGGAAGTGGGTTTCTTCTGTGAGTGTCTTGATCCATGTCAGGCGATCAGCATTGATTACCCCTCCAGGTTCGGTTATGACCAGGGCGTCATGTCCGGTCTGTTGACCGGCACGGCCTTTACTCGAACATTCCCGGAGATTGATACTACTTCAACGGGACACGGCAGTTCATCATTGCAGGGCACAGTGTAAGTCTGACATATGAATGAGTTGTCCCTAGCTGACAGTATAGTACTGCTATCTATGAGATCGGTTGCTTCGTTGGTGCCATCATTGCGCTACTGGTCGGTGAGCGGATTGGTCGCCGGATGTGCATTATAGCTGGCTGTATTGTTCTTGCCATCGGGGCTGCGTTGCAGTGCAGTGCATACACTATTCCGCATTTGACCGTGGGTCGGATCGTGGCGGGCATTGGCAATGGACTCAACACGAGTACTATCCGTACGTCTGTTTCTTAGATATAGAGGGTTAGGCTGATGGTGGTAGCGGTCTGGCATTCGGAACTGAGCAAGGCGGCTAGTCGTGGAAAGGGGGTGAGTGGTTCAACTCTGGCTACGGCACGGTGCTAACCAACATAGCTTGCCATTGAGCTATGTATTAATATTTTCGGCGTGATGCTTGCATACTGGGTTGGTGAGTACGGCATTAATACCCTAATGGACTTTGCTAATGGGTCAGATTACGGCATGAGTTATGTGATGAACGATGCGCAATTTCGATTCCCTATTGCTCTGCAGATCCTCTTTGCCATCATTACTCTGATAGGAGTGCTTGTGCTGCCCGAGTCTCCTCGCTGGGTAAGTATTTCCTCTATGTATTGACCTGATATGCTGACAATCCCAGCTCATTGCGCATGGCCGACACGATGAAGCCCGTCACGTCATCTGGGCGGTCCAGCCCAATGCTCGAATGATCTCGGAGGATGATGCTATAGTGGATGCAGATGTGATGGAGATTACCCGGGCTATTGCGGAGGAGCAGCAAGCCACGCAGGAAGGGTCGTTCCGACTGGTGTTCACGAACGGCAAACAGAAGTTTTTCTACCGGACGCTGTTGGGGATGGGCGGACAGATGATGCAGCAACTGTCGGGTGTCAACCTCATCACATACGTGCGTTGCCCGTACCCCATGCATTCATGGTCTGACATGAGTAGTACAACACGGTTATCTTCGAAAGTTCGGTTGGCATGAGCCACAACCTGGCGTTGTTGATGGCCGGGTTTAATGGGGTGGCGTACTTTGTGTCGACGTTTATTCCCATTTGGGCTATCGATCGGTAAGTGAAACCAAGACCGTGGGTGGTATAGGACTAATGGGTCAGACTGGGTCGGCGGAAGTTGATGCTGTTCGCGGCAGCTGGTCAATGCGCCTGCATGGCAGTGCTGGCTGGCACGGTCTATGATGGTGGTCATGCGGCCGGTATAGTGGCCACCATCATGCTGTTTCTGTTCAACTTCTTCTTTGCCGTGGGACTGCTGGCCATTCCTTGGTTGCGTAGGTTGTCCTATCCTTGAGAGTGATAATGCTAATGACGATAGTACCTGCCGAATATGCTCCGCTGTCCATCCGAACTCAAGCCGCGGCTCTTGCCACTGCAACCAACTGTAGGTGAAAAGAATTGATTCTTAGGACACAGTCTGACGATAGCAGGGATTTTTACTTTCCTGGTGGTGGAAATCACCCCGGTCAGCATCAGCAACATTGGCTATCGCACATACATCTATTTTGCCGGTAATCCTCCTTCCCTTGTACTTCAAACATGTGGTAGACACTGACCCAGGATAGTGTTCAATTTCTGCTTCCTGCCCCTAATCTACCTCTGCTACCCGGAGACACGTAATCTCACTCTAGAACAAGTGGATCGACTATTTACCGGGGACAAGGTGCAGCTGCACTGGCACGCATCGATGGGAGTTGCGGGGGATGCCAGCGAGCGGATGGACGAGAGTATGAAGCAAGTAGTGGAGCATGTCGAGTGAATGCTGGATAGAATCATCGGATAGCAAGTATTCCTGAAATGCCATGTCTGGGGAAACCCCGATTTCCCCACATTTCCTCCCCGGCGGGTATCTTTCCCCGATCGGGCAACTTTTCTCCCCAACTTTTCCCCGGCTGTCTGGACGCTCTTCATCATCCCCGCCTCGTCACCATCAACAATCACCCCAGTGTGATCATGACGGAGACTTCTCAGCCCTTTGTGTACAGCGACATGCAGTTGGCCATGGACGCTCCCCGCCATCCCCCGCGGAAACGCACCCGCACCGGCTGCGTCAATTGCAGCCGGCGCCGACGAAAATGTGAGCCGCCCAGCGGAGAAAACACCCTCAGTAGTTGACTCGCCAGGCGATGAGGTCAAGCCCACCTGCACGGGCTGCAAACGGCGCGGGGACAAGTGCCAGTGGCGCATGGTAGGCTCGTTCCGCGAGGCCAACATTAAGGTTCTGGAACCGGGCCATCCCTCGATGAACCAGACGGCCACTCGATCACGGAAACAAAGTAAATTTAAGGTTGTTGGTCATTCTATGAAGTAATGGGATGGGTAGCTGATGGAATAGATTCTGAATGTTGCTCCCTCGCAACCGTCGAGGAGGGCCCGGAAAGAGTCCGACTCGGTAGATGAAAGAGTACCATCCCCGTCTCCCAGTCATGAACAGAATGAAGTTCAGGCACCGTCCAATCCAGAAGAAGGGTCGGAGACGGCTCCAGATCCTTATTCTCAGGCAGCGTTCAGTCCCTGTGTCCATGGTCTCTCGCCTCTTTCCCACGACAGCTTACAGCCTGCTGCAGTCGACCTTCAGCAGTCCCCTCAGCATCCTGACAAACTTGCACATATCTTTCCCGATGACGCCCCACAGCCCTACATCCACTCCAGTCCGGAGTTTATCGTCGATGAGCTCATAGCCCTGCGCAACCTCGCCGGAAACCCGGTGCACTTTTCCGGACCCGAGGCCTACCAGGCTGTGACCTCGCCGCTGTTCGACCATAGCGTCTTCTCGGATCCGGCGGATCTAATCAATGATGTGTTTGTCCCGGGATCAGCCTACGAAGCCCTTCATACTGCTCTACGTAACCGACAGCTGTGGACCGCCCGGACGGAGATTCCTAGTCGAGGCAGCACCCCAGCATCAGTCGGACGCGAGGGCATTGTGCCAGTGGAGGACTCGCACGTTTCGATAGACCGACGAGTCCAGTCAGGGACACGGCGAGAATTCGAACTGTCACCAGAGCGCGAAAACATCCTGTGGCAGAACTATCTCAACGAAATATGCTCATGGGTATGTGCCTACCCATGGTTGTGAGCACCACTAATCCTGCAGCTGGACATGTTCGACAACCACCGACACTTCGCTTCTACCTTCCCACAGATGGCCAAGTCGGCCCCTCACTTGCGCTACTCGATTCTGGCCCTGTCGGCGCGGCAGATGGAGCGGCAGCAAAACGCCAAGTCTCAGTCGGAGAGTCTGTCGCTGTACCAGGAGGCCATCCATCTGTTGCTGCCCGAGCTGGCGAGCAAGACCACGCCGGTTATCGCGTCATGCGTGATTTTATGTGTCCTGGAGATGCTCAGCTGTGCGTACCCCACTCCATTCCCCTCATCAGGCTGACCCGCCCAGGCAATCCCAAAGAATGGCGCCGTCACCTCGATGGCTGTGCCTACCTGATCCAGGCCGCGGAAATCAACGGCTTCTCCGGGAAAGAGGAGCAAGCCCTGTTTTGGTGCTTTGCACGGATGGGTTGGTTTCCCCCCGCTTTTCTGGAACCCACTAATGCATGTCATAGATGTCTGCGGTGGCCTCATCTCCGAAGAGGAGACCATCATTCCGATCCACAACTGGATCCCGCGCGACATGAGCCCCACTGAAGCGTCGCAGTTGTTCCTGGCCTCGAACGTGTACACCTTCGATACATACGCCAACTATACGGTGTTTCTCTGCGCCCAGACGCTCGGGGTGCTCTTTGGAAGCGCGATCCCTGCCGCCTGCGTGTCATGCCGTTACCTGTCTAGCCCGGGGGAGGGGGACTCGTCCGTCCAGCGGTGGCAGCGGCTGTTCGACCATGTGGAGCAGTGGTACGAGAACCGGCCGAGTCAGATGAAGCCTATCTTTAGTGTGTCGGCGACGGGGGGCGGGAGCGAGCGGCCGTTCCCGACGGTTCTGTATGGGAATGGAGCAGCTAGTGTGTCTTGCAGATGGCCTCCCATTGGTATTGGATGCTGACGCCGAGGGCAGTTTCAGGCAATCAGCTGTACCACGCGTGCGCACTGCTTCTGCTGCAACGGAAGCCAAAGACGGTTTCGCTGCAGCGCCGGCCGGTGGGTACATTGACCGGGCAGCGGAATCCAGGCTGACAGGTTAATCTTAGAAATCGGTTTTATGGCACGCACGGCAGATATGCGCGATTTCTGCGTCCAACGCACATCAGTGAGTCTTCTTCCACTCTTGGTTTGTCAGCAGGGTTAATGGAATACTGGAATAGTGGGTGTTGGACCAATGCCTTGCAGCCGTTATGGCTGGCTGGCAAGGTGATGTCCCATCATTCCGAACACGCCGCGATCATTGAGACGCTGAGCCGGATTGAACGCGAGACAGGATGGGCGACGGCGTGGCGGGTGGAGGATCTGAAGGAGTTCTGGGGGGACGAGGACGAAGCGGACGAGATGCAGGAGAACATGCGGGTGGACATGGCGACGGACATGAATCTGCGGACCCCTCCAAGTATTCGGGGGAGCATCCATTCGAATTCGTGAACGGGGATGGATTGAGTGTGGGATAGTGTCGACACGGAGTAGCATGGCATGGGTGACCGAGACTCTGAAACGAGCGCTTGTCCGATTGGGATATGATCGAGATCGAGCTCCACTCGACAGGGATGAGGCAGAGGATCGACAGTCCCCGATGGCGCTACGGAGGGAGTCGGATGGCTGCTGAGGTGGATACGAGAACCCCCAATGCCCTAATGTGAGCGGACCACGTCCCGAGCACACCCTACCTACCTATACGGAGTCCAGTCTGGGTCAGACAGCTACGGGAATCCACTAGCAAACCGGCTTCCAGGCCCAAATCTTGGTACCTCGTTCAGCTGTTCAGCTGCTCCGCTTCGCAGGCGATGCTGATAGGCGCCGTCAGCCGCGGCGGGGAGGCCATCTGCAAGGTGAAGCCGAGAGACGCTCTGGTTCGTGCGCGTCCCGATCCGCCGTGGAGGGGCTCCACCGTTCGTCATGAGCTCATTTCCTTTCATTCGAATCATCGTACTAGGCAGATGCATCAACTCTCCGCGGCCACCCGCTTCAGCACAATCTCCAGCCCCTGCGCCCCCACCGGCAGATCCGCCCCATTGTCGTTCCGATCGAAAAACACCCGCCAGACCCCCTCGGGCAGCCTCTCGTCCGGCAGCCGCACGGCCAACCAGCCCTCCCACCCCTCCAGCGTCACTCGCTGCTCATCCGGGGTCCAGTCGAACGGGCCCACCACCTGGCCGTCGCTCTCGGCGCGTCCTCCCCAGCGGAGCTCCTGCGTCGTCGCGTCCAGAAACACCCATCGCAGCGTGGGGGGCTGCTCGCCCGTGATCGTCACCAACCCGGCCGTATTCTCCGGGGGGAACTCGGGGTGGGTGAAAAAGCCCCCATTGAAGGGCGCCATGTCTTCCGTCGGGTGTTTCGTGAGGTACAGCTGTCCGAATTAGCTTTGGCTACGGTGTCCATCGTATGATGGGAGCATGATGGCATGCCACTCAACAGGGATCGAGCATACGCACCCGGCCTTCTGGACCCACATACACCCTTGCGTTTTGGATTTGCTCCCGCTGGGCCGTGGTGCCTTGAGTGAGGGCGCAGCTGGCGACGAGATGGCAGCGCTGCTTGCGGGAGGATTGCTGGCGATTCGTTTCGTGGTCGCGCGTGTGCTGACTGGCTTCGTTGAGACCAACCATGGTGGGAAGCATGGCGGCCATCATGACGATTCCGAGGACCATGTTGCTGTCGGGGCTGTGTGCCGTGTGTACCTGGCGTGGTGCGAAGATGTCACAGAATGTTGGTGCAGGTGCAGGTGCAGGTGCAGGTGCAGATGGAGATGGCCAGATCTGCGGCATTAAATATTCCGGGGGGTTGGATGATTGGTGGCACTAGGCATGACACTAGTCGCTGCAGGAGAAGTCGTGAGTCTAAGAGTTGGAAGCCTTCAGCTGGCTGCTTCAGCTTAAGATGGCGTCCTCGTCCGGGTCTTACTCGTCTTCATCCACTTCCTCTTCAGCTTTCTACTCCCATTTCTCTCTGGCATCTGCTTTCTCCTCTCCGTCCATTCCCCCGGAAGAGACTATCACTACCTCTACCACTACCTCTCCCTCTTCGAAAGCAACGAACATTCAAAACCCGACCAACACCATGGCCGACCCAGTGACTTCAGGGTATACCTCTCCCTCTCTTTCTTCCTTCCCGCTAAGTCCAATTCAATCCCCCATCCCTAACATCACCCAAACCCAGCCCTAAACCACCCTCCTCTACCTCTCCACCACCCCCTCCTACATCTATTCCACCACCTCCGCCTCCACCACCCCCTCCCCAAATCCAATCCCCACCCAACAAACCCCTCTCTAACTCCCCCCCAAGAACCGACTCTCGCCCCACCGGCAACCGCAGATCCGCCCGTCCCGACGAAGACAACGCAGGCCTGGCCAGCGGTCTCGTCCCCAACGCGGGCATGAAACTCCCCGGTGCCACGCAGGGCCAGGACGAGAAGGAGAGTTTGAAGATTCGGATTCATTTGAATTTGCAGGCCAAGGTGAAGTTGGATTTGGATGCGCAGTTGTATGGTGATATTGTGATTGGGTTGTTGTGATTGGATTTGGATTTGGAGATGAGCGATTGGGGAAATGGGAGGGGTAAGGAGGGAAGGGGGAGGTATATGATGTTATGTTATGTGATGAATGGAAGTGTTTGCTCTATGGATGCTTTTCTTGATTTTGAATGAGGATGATGTTACTGGGGTGTAGTGTAGTGTAGTGTAGGGCTTTAGCTGGGATTGTGACAGGTCGCGCTTGAACGACCCATCCCAGACTTATTGATCAAATCAGATACATTAGAATCATGCAGAATGCGAGAACATCACAACGTACGATTGGAAACAAGTTGTGGATATGATATGGATGAAGTCAATTCCTGGAAAAGAGAAATTTAATGAGTGAGTCAGTCAGTCAATCAATGACGTGAGAATGGCGATTTCTTCTTGTTCTCCATTTCCATTTATGATCTCTTTCTACCGGATGAAGCTCTTACTGTTCTCTCTAAGTTACCTTTCTGATGCATCCCCATTGAGGAGAACTGTTGATTTAGACTGTTTGCCGGTAGCCCTTACTCGGGGGAATCTATCATCAACGACTCCTAGAACCGTTTCTAGATTCCATTATCTCTGCACATGAGGTAAGGAACTTGTTCACAGATCGGTAATCTACTCCCTGGCTTAGGAACACAACTGGAGAACAGCCAAAAGCCTACCATGAACAACCAATGAGCGAGCATCAGTTGTAACACAAGAATGAGCCAAATTGAAGACTTTCACTTGGCAATATATCCTCCGATTTCATCAGGTGAGGGTGATAGATAATTTCCGGTCCACAGAAGTAATCTAGACTCGGTGGAAGGGAATATCCTATATACCTGTGGGACAGGTTGAATTGGGGAAAGGTATAAAGTCCCTTGAAACCCATGGGAGATGTAGTTGATCCAGAATCAGAACCAGAGTCATCATGATTCTCCACGGAGGCCATTACTCATATCAGGCTGGGCCGATGATGTGACACGCAAGCATATATATATACTACACCCCAATTCACCGGGACCCTGCCTGCTGTTTAACACCCATCACCTGTCACAGCCATGAAACCCTTTGTGTTCACAAGCGGGATCTAACTCCATTTCAACTCCTTCAACTTCTTCAACTTCAAACAACTTAAACAACCGAAATGTCGGCATCCAACTCTCAATCGAGACCGCTGAACCAAGGGGACGGTGTCCAACACGAAGGACAGTTCAAACGAGATGCAACACTAGAGATCCTTGACTTCCTACTGCAGGAAAAGACACCTTGCAGATGTCATATTGGGTCGTCGCTGTGTCAAGTTTATCGAATCGTCTCTTCATGAAACATACACTCAGAGCACCATTGCACAGCCTGAACCACATCACTCCTTCTTGACATTCCCCATAATGCAGGAAAGAGGATCTAGACGCAGTGCAGTTCCTGTCACAGGCTGCTGTTCTTTTATTCTTACTCATGTCGTCTCGTTAATCTTGCTCAAGTTTCTCTGCGGGAAACACACACCCAGGATCCCATCGCACAGCTTTATGTTAATAACAATCAATACCCTTGCGATCTAATAGAGCACATGATGATTGGCCAGGTGACCAACAAACCCTGATCTCTATTCATCCATGTCGTTCACACTGCACCACGCAGCAGTTTACGTTAGAAGCAGCAGGGGCTTGCACTTCTCATCCAACAATGGATCAGACCCTTCAGCATAACACAAGACAGAAGAGCTAGACATTGTCATCCAGAGCCACACAAGTTGCACGGTTGCTGCCCCTGATCGACCACCAAAACCCGAGCTCTTGCCCGCACCCATACAACATCATCAGTGATATACATTCGGACCACCAAGTGAGAAGACACTTGTTACACTGAAGGCTCTCCGGATCACATACTCCAGGGCAATTCCCTCTTTACAAACTAGGAACATTCCGAATCTCACGGACAATTGGCTGTCCAATGATCTCAGGGACAGCCTGAACACTCCGCAACAACAAGAACAAAGTCCCTTACGCAGCGCCTACACACAAGAACAACATTCTGACCATATCTTATCGTACACATTACGTTGAAATTTATACCCTTGTTTCTCCGGCAGAACAGCCAGGAAGACCATAGCGGCGACAGCGCTTGCATTGTTCCTACAATACGCAACCGAACATCCAGCACAACAAACACCTCACGATATAAGCAACTGGCCAACGTCAATTAACACCCATAACGTGTGGTTGTTGACCCAGGTGGCCAACGAACGTCGATTTCCTTTCCTGTATCAATGAGCTTCACGTTACATTCATAATACTTGATAGTGCAGATCGATTGAATGATGACCCTGGTCAGTCCTAGTCTCTACCGCCTATACTGCGGCGGTCGCTCGAGGTTACATCCCATTTGCATCGCATACTCGGCCCATGCATGAGTTCGATAACGAAACTCAGAGGCGGACATGCTGCAATACTAGTTGCTCCTTATCTCTGACAGAAGATAGCCCGGCCCGGACTCATTCAGCGCTAACAAGGTGGGTAGAGGAAGGGCAGTTGGTCTTGAGCAGACTTTCCAATGGTTTGGGAAAGCACTCCATGAAGGAAGTGGGTTTCTGGTGGGGATGTGTATTGAATGGGTGGATGGGTCAGTGAGTGGTTTGCGGTTGTCGAAGAAACCTATTGGGTTGGTTGGGTTAGGCTATGCTGGGACGTATCTACCTGCTACGTCAGTAGTCATGTGGGGGGTATCTATCTTGGTATGCTTGGGGATAGTGGTAAGATATGGGGCGATCAGATGTTTGTGTCTGGGAATTTATCTATCATTGCTGGTTCTATCTGTGATATGCTTAACGGACGGATATGCTCCCATTGATCTTCGGAAAGAACATAATGATCAATATTGATCATCTGAGCTTCAATTAGGATTGGCTCACTTTGAGTAATTAATCCATAACCGTATTGATCTATATCTCTATTACCCTATCCTACTCAATGACCCCATTTCCAATTAAATACACAAGCCCTCGCCAAACGAACCCCACTTTAACTTCCCAAGGAAAACACGGATACCCGTCCCACACTAGACCAAGTTGAGAGATAACAGTTATACATTTAGTAAAGATGTGATTGCTAGATTTATCATAATAATTTGGTGTAGCATTTCATCAAACTGGAGTGTATCTGGATCTGGATCGAGAAGATAAAGGGGTATATATGGTATGTTTCACCGGTATTATCTCCAACGTTACTAGTATACTATATACAAAGAAAACATTGCATTGAATAGCATTATTGAGATGTGATGTGGGGCTAGAATACAGCCAAGAGAGATTCCATTCCCGTTTCTATATAGTAGTACTCCATACCCAGTAACAGTGGAGTCACCATCTCTCTAAATCGAATCACTTACTCCTGATGAGTCATATAGTACTATACTACTAATGTACACAATTGTATCCATCCATCCAAGAACATCGGTAGTTATGCTTCTCGGCATCCATGAGTCATACCATTGAGAAATAATATAAAATAACCTCATCCCACCCACCCACTCCCCAACACCATCCCATTCCATCTTCTAATCAAAACCCCCTCCAATCGATACAGTCAACCATGCCCACCAAACAATTCCACAGTACCTCCTCCCCCTACGAGGCCCTCATCGGCTATTACCGCGCCATCCGCCACGGCCACCACATCTTCGTCTCCGGCACCACCGCCATCGATCCCTCCTCGCCCCCCACCGCCCCTCAAATCCTCTTCCCGGGCGACGCCAAACAACAAACAATCGTGGCGCTGGAAGAATGCCTAAAAGCCGTCGTGGCATTGGGGGGCACTGGGGCAGAGAATGTCGTCCGGGTGCGGATGTTTGTCGGGAGGCATGAGGATTGCGGGGCAGTCGGGGAGGGGTTTAAACAGGTGTTGGGGAAAGAGCACGGGGGAGGGGTTGGGGCGGCGGCGACGATGATTGTGGTGAGAGGGGGGTTTGTGAATGAGGCGATGTTGGTGGAGGTGGAGGTGGATGCGGTGGTTGATGTAGATTAGGGTAGGAGGGGGATGAAATGGGATCGGATATATTTATTACTACTACTATTACCATGACGCTGATTGATATTGATTGATTGAAATCATGTTATTGTGCAAATTTTGAGTTAGGAAGATAGACATTTTGTGCGCCACAACAAAGAAACAATGTTATTATCCATCAATCAATCTGCATGACATCAGGAGGATGCGCAATGCTCTGCTCTTCAAGGGCCTTGCTCATGACATGTATCGGGGCTGGTCGGCCGGTGAATATCTGGTACTGTTGAATGCTCTGCTCGAATAGAACCGAAACTCCATCGACAATTTGCCATTCCGGATTTCTCCTTGCCCGGATTTGGGCTCTCAGGCTTGGTTCAGGGAGTCCATACGCGGCCTGTCGATGTTAGTGATAATCCTTCCGGGTTCCGTTGGGAAACCTACATCAACAAAGAGTCCCCCAGTGGGACTGGTAAGCCACGATTCCGGTAGTTCCACACGCACGGGAGACTTGCTTTCAGGGTCCCAGCCGGGGACGCACGAGATGATGATAGTGGGGTTGGGAGAAGTTGTCTCTGCTTCTCCCTCCGTCTCCGAGCGTTCCCTACTAAACGCGAGGGCACATCTCATCACAACCGTCTCTCTTGGTGGAGTCAACTTCACCACGTCCTACAACCCATTGCTTTAGAGGAGGGGTAAGAGGAAGTACATAGGAATCAACGTGAACCAGCCTAGGATTTACTAGCACTGCCATGAGTATGTCTCTAAGGGGTTGGATGTTGCAGCATTGGTCGGGGGTGACGAGGGTTTATATGATTTATAGACAGGAAGAGAGAGAAGGTGGAAAGTTTGACTTGAGTTACCGGTTGATCAGATCTAAGACATTACATACTTTCTCATAAAACCTTCTATCCAAAAGCCTTCTACTTTTGTCTCACAAGCATACCGTACATCCCTATCACAGTCCATCCATTCTCCCCTTAAACTGCGTGGCTAAAGTGGAGTAACCGCCCAAGTGGCCAGGCTAGCCAATTACTGCCCACCCCAATCTTACATACATGCATCGAACCTCGGCATCATTAGATGTTCGTGAAGAAAAAGTCCCTCCTAACACCAATCCTAAAAGTAACTCTACTCCAACTCAGTGACACCATTCGGAATTCGGAAAGTACGGAAACGTTCAGTCTCCACCTCCTCGCCCGAGTGGAATATGGCTCCACCCCACCCATTCCCTCCAATACGTTTATCAATCTGATCGAGATGCACACCCGGAATCGCTCCCGAGTCCCGACACTAGTGTCTGACCAGTGACTCACCTCTACCTAGGCTCTATAGATAAAAGCCCTCTATCGGAAATATCCTACCACTTGATAAATTTCTTCATAGCACATTTTATCCTCCCCCCCCGGCCAAATACGACCACAACCATCCATACAACCATATCCCACCCCACCACAAACAAAACAAACCCTAAAGCAAGCAATGACCACCCTAACCCCCATAAACCTCCACAACCCCCCCGAATACACCCTCCTCCTTCACCACCGCACCATCTGCGGATGGCACGCCACCGACAACGCCCTCCTCTCCTGGCGCGAAAAACAAGACACCAGCTTGAAATCCTTTTTCTGGATCACCATTCCCAACCCTGATCCCAGTGAATCCGCCTCGCCAATCCACGCAGGTCACATCTCCCTAGACTCCTACGCTGATCCACCAGACTCGGACCTCGCGCGTGCGGATAAAACCGTCCTCACTATTCAAACCTTCTTCATTTTGCCGGAGTATCGGGCGACTGGACTTGGACGGGTCGCTATGGCGCTGGTGGAGGAGTTGGCTACGAAAGAGCCGTATGGGAGTCCGAGATGCGAGTACCTTACGGTGAACACCACGAGTAAGGGGTATTTTGTGGATGGGGCAGAGGGGAAGAGGAAGGAGATGGAGAGGATTCGGAGGGATGGGAGGGAGGGGTTTCCGGTTGTGTTGTGGTATGAGAGGTTGGGGTATGTTTGGTGGAAGACGGAGGAGAGGTACAAATATAAGGATGGGGATTCGGGGGAGGAGGTGTGGATTGAGGCGGATTTTTTGAGGAAGAGGGTGGGATAGGTGGATTCGTAGGGTGATTAGGATGAGCTGTATGGAGTCCTTGGTTGAAAGGAGATGTATTCGGTTGGATCTTGGTTGGGGTCGTTAATGCCCGATAGGTATCGGGTCGTTGGGTTGACAGGGTATCTTAGTGATAGATGGGGTTAGTGACAGTATGTAGATGACTGACATATAGGGGCTAGATGGACCCAATTCTTCCATATATTCCTAGACAATACTTCAAAGCACAAGTCATGTCAGGGCAGCTATTAGTTGATGATCCCAGGTAGCTGTCAGTCGACATGTCACTGATTGTGTCCATTTCCACAATGTTAGGCGTTCCAATTATCAGGGCACGGATTTAACTGACACATGGAGATGCTCAGTCACATAACGGGTCCCCTTTACACTTGAACATGAGTCGATCATTTGCACCAGTGAATAGCGAGAGCTGATCCCCTCGCAGATGCTCGGTTATGTCCTTCACCGCACTTGACATAACAGGCATTGCGAAATGGCTAAAAGCATATAAATTAAACACCTTTCCAGAAGGTTCGTACCACCATTGTCGTCAGCAATCAACAGCACGCTGTAAGTTAATCACAATGAAGCTTACCGCAATTCTCTGTCTCTTGGCTGCTACGTTGGCTGTTGGTGGGCCCAATCCCGGTATGTACATGGATTTAAGTCAGTGCACAAGGGGTACTCAGATCCTAATAATCTCACCAAGACCAGGGTATTGCCCCTCCGGTCCCTGTTGGGCTTTTAGATAGTGGTGTTCTTCCGGGTATGTGTCCATGGAGTCAAGCGAGTATCCGGATGCTAACAAGATCAACAAAGAGCCTAGACACCATACTCATGGAGAACCAAGCAGGTCCGGACACGTTCGTCACAATGCCAACGTGAATCCTGGTAGGTTTCCATTCAACATGAATTAGGTGGTATCATCTGACAGTCTGAACAAGAACCTCGAATTGGGACTACTGTAGGATCAAAAGGTGGCCCTTCTCGTCGCAATCCCAATACTAGTATGTGCTCCTTGGACCTATGGGTGAAGGTACTGACCATATCTCCAGAGCCTCCGGTTGATCTTGACCGTGCGGATCCTCCTATTCAATTTGACCCTCGTACGTGCCCTCGACTTAGGTCGGTAGATGAGATAATGGAAAATACTAACAGCACATGATAGAGCCCCCACCTAAAAAGCCTAGTAGGTAGCCACCGACCCGGGAGTCAGGCTGAAATAATACGGATACTAATGACATATCAATGAAGCGCCGGATACTATTGCAGTGCCTCGGAGCTTTCCTCGCAACGCCCATCCTGGTATGTGCTATTGATCCGGCGATTTATCGGAGATACTGACTAGATCTAATAGAACCTGGACTTGAGGAGACCAGTTTGTGCCTATAAGCTGAAGCGGGGAGATACATCTACTGACAGTCTCCAGGGCCTATTATTACGCGCTCTGACTGGCCTCCTCCCATCCGTGTGTAGCTTAACACCACGGATTAGCATACGGTCAAGATAGGTATGTTCTCGGGCTGTTTTTACATTGGCATGAACTCTGTGCTAAGGGTTCGAAGTCAAGATAGGTGCAAGAAAGGAACTCAATCATGCTATGACCAGGAATACTCGGTGGATACTTTGGGGAATCATGGGTAAATTTTCTCGGAACTTATCACGGCCGCTTTGCAGTCTGACATGGATATGTTTGTCCAGGCATAATATAGCTAGGTGGAGTTGTGTGCTAGTAGCGACGTTGATTCGATATGGGTTGCCTACCGCACCATCCGCATTGAACATCCTTTTTAAAAGAAAAAATACCAATAATCGTTGATCTGCAGCAGTTTGTACATATTAGAAGGCCGAGCATCGAAGAGAGAGAGCAACAGATCAATATCAGTCAGAAACAGCAGGCCGTGGATCAGCGAGAATTGAATAGCCCCTGCGTCGGCTTTGCACTTACCTCAAAGGCAGTGCATAAAGCAGCATAAAAGCATGGAGACTGGCGTCCAATTGTTCACTGGGTCAAATTGGCCATTCAGTTACGTAGGAGTATGACAGGTCAGATGATGTTCGGTCTGCTTAAAGTGGCGGTGATCAACACCAGGCATTCTCTCCGATCATAAGGAACACACAGACCAGACCTACTTGAAATTCTATCCCTTTTGTATGTTGTTAAGCTACACTGTCCAATTTTTGCATATGATGCAGCTTCGTGACCCTTCAATTCCACTGTCACACCGTACCAAACCATTCCTATCTGTCAGATCTATCACAGATAGGTTGATCTGGGTGGAACCTGTCCTTTGGAGTAAGGTTGTCATTCCATATCCCGGCCAAGTGATCGTCAGGAGACAGTGATGATCCGATATCGTACGGACATCGTTGAGATGGCGCGATCTGGGGCCGCCGCCGAGCATTGGATGTGGCTGCATCCCTTGCATGGCGGATCTGGGGTCCTGCATAGCAAGACTCCACTATCGCTGCCAATAATGGATGGCACAGCCCATGTCCAAGTGACTGGTCATCATGGCAGAGGACACATCCGATCCTAGGACAGAATCCGGGACGGTCCATCGGGACCCTGCAGCAGCTACGCATGCAATCCAATTATTGTCTCGGTACCATGAACTTTGCCAATATTCGCAATGATCGGTGAACTCATCGCCACCCGATACCCAACGTGTTGGCCTTTCGCCAGAATATACCGCCGACCTGAGTGTCCGATGGCCTCGTGAAAAGCTATAAAGAGACCTCGACTTCTCCCCCAACATCTCTTCTCATCATCATCAGCATCATCCAGCTTCTCTCCTCAGAACTCCTCAACCTTCTCACAATCCAAGCTTTCGAGCACTAAGCTACTTCGCTTCTTCTCCAACACTATCAAAATGAAGGCCTTCGCTGTTCTCTCCCTCCTCGCCCTCACCGGCTTCGTTGTCGCTGCTCCTGTTGCGGGTACGTTTACTGTGGTCTTCCTTCAAGATTCTCCTGTACTAACCATCACAGGTACCAACGGAGCCGTCGAGGCTTACCAGACTCCTCAAACTCCTCAGACGCCTCAGACCCCGGAGACTCCTGAGACCCCGGAGACCCCCAACACTCCCAACACTCCTAACACCCCCAATGCCCCCAATGCTCCCAACGCACCCAACGCCCCTACTGCCCAGGTCATCCAGGGTGCTACTGGTAAGCATTAAATCCTCCCTAGGAACACCTTTGTTTTCTTCGGCTTACCCTTCACAGCCCCTCTCTACCGGGAGACCAAGCGCGGCTTTATCATCGTTCCTGAGCGTCCTACTTACGCTGGTGAGCAGTCCAGCACCTCTGGCGGTCAGTACCAGAAGGCTGGCGGTGCCGGTGGCTCTGAGCACGACTCGACCTTCCACGACGACGAGGGCGTCTACCGCAACATCGATGCCACCTCCCATGACAAGAGCGGTGGCAACTGGGGTAACGAGTCTGGCAGCAGTGGCCAGGCCTCCCAGGCTGCGGGTGTTCAGCACTAAATGGTATGTTTCCTGGATTGGTATATTTATCGAAGCTGACATTGAAGGACTAGTGTTCGTATAATCTCGGTGTTGTACAGTGGCTCTGGCGTGTCTAGCTTTGCTTGATGTACCTTGTCATTTCTTGCTTGATTGTGATGTTGTTTTGCGGCTTCCTTGAACCTGTCTATAGCTTCAATGTCTCTCCTTGGTATATAGCCCTAATGGATCGTGATATACTCTATCCTTGGTCTATGTAGATGAGTTGCTTGGATTCTGAATTCGTAGTTCGATAGGATTCAGTCGCGTTTTATACTCGCTAGCTGTTTGGAAATAATATCAGATATCTAGTCTTGATTGATCAGCTAGGGTTCTCATATGACTCCACCAACCAGGTCGTCGTCGAGCATGCCTAGTGAAATACCATCATGAACAGTCACTGTACCAATAATTCTGTCTATTCCATTCAGGCACACGAATGATGACTATCCACTTGAAGAATTTACAGTTGTCATGTGAAGAAGCTGGTTCTTTCTCTGTGATAGTAGTACGCTGTATTGTTTTATATTTGCGTAGATCTAAAATGGCTAATGAGGTGCCGTGTCAATATATATAATTGCATAGCACCTCCACCACATACATATCAACCCACGCCCATGTTGCACCCAATCCTGCTAGTCAGCAAATACCTCTGATCATATAATAGCAGCAATATATAAAGGTTATCCTGACTAGAGCAATCACATCCAATTTATCACCAACACCTGCCTTTAACTCATGCGACATGCCTAGACCAGCAGACATACCAGTAGACAGTGGACTTAGGTCACAGCCCACCTTTCCCCGCCATTGGCAGAGCTTAAAAGCTTAAACGTCCTTGCGGGGCCAGACTTCCGCCTGCCCCCACCCCTGATTGGTCCGACGTCTCTCTTCCCGTCCATCCCCACCCAATCAGGGCCACTCACTGTCCTTGTTCCTCTTCGTCAGATTCAACAGAAATCCTCACCTCCACTGCGGGCATCACCAACAACAACCCTAACTCGGACTGTTGTGACTCACCCCCAAGACATTCACAGTCACTGTTGTCCGGAGTCTTCCCGCGGACCAATAGCATATCCCCTTCCCCGGACACAGCCTAAGTACCTCCAACCGGATGCCACCATGTCACTAATCAGCGACCACAAACCCAGGCAGCTGCCTGGATGGTTGTACAGTACGTCACGGCTTGGCTATACCCCTCCAGGCTCTATTTATTGGACTCATCCCGTTGTGTAGCACTCTTGTTCTTCTTCTCATAGTCATCATTTCTTTATAACTTAGCATCACATAAATACGTTGATCTTGATCTTCAAAATGGCAGAGATCTCATGGGCTGAAATCGCCCTCGCCGAACTCCCCACCACAGTTGTGACATTTCATCCCTCTCGTGCTACCATCACAAGAGATATTCCCATCACTGTGCAGGTACTTCCATTCATCCATCCACTTCATCTCCTCAGAGATAAGGCCCAATACTCACCAACCCCCAGCCCGGTCCCAACGCAATCACCATCATCCACGGCCTCGATCCCAACGTCGACGTCGACATCGACTCCATCCGCATCGAAGGCTCCGGTCTTGCAACCGTCACCGACATCCAAACCGAATTCGTAGAACGTCGCGATCCCCATTCCTCGGATTCGGATTCCGATTCCGAAGACTCTTCATCCGATGACGATTTCCCCGACGACAACGACGATAACGAGACCGTCAAGTCCCCGGATCTCGAGTTCGCGAGGTTCAAAGTCGCCTCGGCAGAAGAGGAATATGTCCGGGCGCAATGTGCCCAGGAGATGGCGGCGGCTGTGATTAATTTTCTGGATCGGCGGAGTACGAATCTCCGGGTTGGGTGGCATATGTTGGATGTGGGGAAGTTTGATGATTATGTGAGGAAGTAAACGGTGGCCAGGGGGGGGGGTAAGGCGTTGGAGCATGCTCGGGCGGGGATCGGCATGAAGGAGGCGATTCGGAAGGGGGAGGAGTGGATGAGGAAGTGTAAGAGGCTGGAGGCGAAGGTGCAGAAGGAGAGGAGTCGGAGGTTGAAGGAGGTGAATCGGGAGAGGGAGAGGAAGGTGAGGGAGGGAGAAGGCTGAGAAGATGAGTTTTAGGACACATATGGTGGGTCAGGTGGTTGTGCATTTGCATTTGGAGGGGCAGGCTGGGGTGGTCACGCCGGGATCGAGTCGACGGAGTTCGATCTGTGAGAAGCTTAGGGTTAAGGAGGATGAGGAGACGAAGGAGGTGGTGCTGCGTTTGAGTTATGTGGTTCCGGGGTCATGGTGGACACCACGCTATTATCTCAGTATCAATACGCCGTTGTCCTCAGCGAAGATGGTCTATCGGGCTCAGTTCAGCAATTATAGCTCGGAGAACTGGCGCGATGCCAAGGTCACGCTGTCGACTTTGCAGGGGTTGTTTTCGGGTCTTGGGGAACGGATTCCTTCGTTGCAGACGTGGAATTTGGTCGTCGACTCGACGGACAAGGGGAGCAAAGTTCAGCCATCGGGGCAAGTAACCGGAGGTCTTTTTGGTGGCGGCGTGTCTCTCCAGTCTGCACCTGCTAGCACTGAACCGCCAGCGGTGGCAGCATCGGTAATCCCCTTTGGTGCTTGCTTGCTTTCCGGGCCCGTCTTACGTGCTCCCCCAGCTTAACCGCCGACACTACTCGCCTCAACCGGTGAGGTAACGCCAGAGTCGGATTCAGATTATGAGAGTGTCAATGTGGAAGAAGTCGCCGCCCCGAGCCTTGAAGTCCAGGACTCGTTCAAACAGGACTACGGTTTCACCACCACATACGAACTGCCCGGCCGTCGCACCCTCACGCCCTCCAGCGTAGCCCGTCGACATGTCCTGGTAGAACTGGGCCTCAACTCCGTGTCCCTCGCTTATGTGATTGTGCCGAAGCACCGTGCTGCCGCGTTCCTTCAAGCTGAGATCAAGAATACTTCGTCTGTGAGGATTCTCCGCGGCAAGGTGGGCATGACCATCGATGGGACGTTCCTGGGCACAGCTCAAGTGCCGAGCTGCATGCCGAATGAGTCATTTACGCTCTCCCTGGGCGTGGACCCGTCCATCCAAGTCACGTACGGGAAGCCCATCGTGAGACCGGTGACTGGTGGTTTCTTCAATAAGGAGGAGGCAGCGATGTTCCGACGGACATGTCTGGTGAAGAACACGAGGAGCAATGCCGTGGATGTCGCCGTGATGGATCAGGTGCCGGTCAGTGAGGATAAGCGGATCGGAGTGCAGATTCTGGAGCCAAAGGGATTGAATGTTTCGGGCGATAAGGTGACATTGCCGATGGGAAAACAAGGCAAGGGGACTGCCAAGCTGGGATTGAATGGGGAGGTCAAGTGGGTGATGACATTGGAGCCGGAGAAGGAGGTTCGTCTGGTGTTGGAGCATGAAGCGAGAGTGCCGGTTGGAAGTGAAGTGAGTGTGGCTTGATTGTAACTGAGCATGGTGAATGTAGTTGTGGACCTATTTCCAGAGAACAAGCACATGCTTTGAGCAATGCAACGCGCGATCCTCGCTGATGTCTAGCTTGCATAGCCCTAATGGGCTACTCCGTGGTCATATAGCATCGCTTAACACAAGGATCTCAGCACGTGAAGCTCAGGGGTCTGCTTTTTTCAGACGAACCCAACCTGTCCGGGTAATGATTAAGTCATGCTGCCACTTATCCGGATGAGGTTATTCTGATGCAAGCGGTGCTCCAGCTGACATATCTATCGACATCAGCCGCAGAGACAGCCATGCACTCATCGAGCCAAGTATCTCTATCATAAGACGCCGCTCTGGACCATCACCGCTAGTGCAATGTTCACCGTACCTGCATCAAAATCAGCACCACACCCTTGACATCATCTAAAGAAATAAGCAAAGAAAAAAAAAACCTACCATAGCACAACCCTCTCATCAATACTCCCAGATCAACCCTAATAGATAGAAAACAAATAGATAACCACCCATCCATCTCACCACTTCCAACTCCCCGGCATCTTCTCCTTCACACACCCTACCATGCCATCTTTCCCCTCCCCCTCCCCCTCCAACTCATCCGAACTCGACCCCGAACCTGACTTCAACCCCCCATCCTCCACGGCCCCCTCCCCCCACCGTTCGCGCCAAACCGTCAACTCCTCCTTCCACAGATCCGTCACGCACGGATCACACGAGCTCCCGCAACATAGACCCAGTCCCGGCGGCGGAGGGGGGTCATTATATGTGCGTTCTGCCGCGCGAATGAGTTGCTTGGTGCGGGTGGTGGTGAGACGGTTTCGTCGCTTTTTGAGAAATGGAGTGTCTTGGGGGGTGTGGATTGGTTGGGGGGACATATTGTCTTACTGTTCCAGGTGTGGTGTTTTTAGAAGTATTTATTCAGGGGTTGTATTTAGGTATGGTTGATAGATGTGATAACTCTACGCTGGTGAGAGGTATACGGGGTATGGATGTGTCGGATGAATTTAAATCGGGAGGGATCGGGAGTCGGGATGGAGATCGGGTATTGGTATGGGATTGCCGCATCGTTGACTTGTCTATCTATCTATCTAGATACCCTAGAGCAATTCAATTGTATCCCTGGACATGTAGTTCAGTAACGAACAAGTGACAACTAAAATAATCAGACCAAGGCAAGGCGATCATTCATTAATAGTATGGAGTAGTGGTAGTGGTAGTGATGGTGATGACTGACCGCTCCGATCCAACTCACCTCACCAGGCAACTCACCCGAGGTCACATGCCCCAGCCGATACCGGTCACATGCACCCCATGCGCCGTAACCCGCGTAATACCATACAGGGGTGATACGCAATACCAGCAGCCCTCTCCGTCGCCCAGACCTCCTCGGATCGATGGATCACATCCATCACAAACCACAGTCCTGGCCATTCGGTCCATGATTCATCATCACTCGTTACTTAAGATTATCTGTCTATGCTGCTCGGTATGCTAATTCTAATACATAATCTATCCCGCGCCCCTTCTGCAGTACAATCCCAATCCCAATTCTTTCCCTACACCTCCGTAAACCGATCGTCACAACAACCCATACGATGATCTTGGCGCGGCGTTAGTTCCAACATCCGCCGGGTTTCACGGCAGCTCTTCATGTCCGGCCATGTAGGTACCTTGGCTGGCCAGTCCACGTCCAGGTCTCGATTCGATCCCGATCCCTGCCTGCACCTGCAGACAACAACAAGAGAGAAAATTTTTCCTTCTTTCTCTGCTCATAGGATTGAAGCCCAGGCAAAGTTTGTCACGAAGCAAAACCTGTGTGGATTTTAATAATCATAATAGAAATAATAATGATGATAACAATGGATCGATCGATCAGATTTTGGTCCGGTGGTGGTGGTGGTGGTGGTGGTGGTGGGTGACGTTTACACATTTAGGATCGACATGGAAAGGTTCAGTGAGTTCTCGATCCACCGGGTTGGCTTTATTGCCAACGGATGGCGAATTTTGACTCTGTTCCTTATCATTGTAGGGTTTAAGACATGTTTTGGATTGGAATTGGGGCAATTGGCTAGATCGTTTTTGGTAGGGGAGTTGAATTCTCCCTTGATGGTAGTAGTGGTGGTGGTGGTGCTAGGCGGGAAGGAAGGAAGCTTCCCCCGGAGACGCCGGGACAACCGTTTCGTTTTCGACAGCTGGCATCAACGCTCAAGCTTCCTCACCGTCGACCTTGAGCTGTTGTCGTGAGCAGATAGCTTCCCAGTTCGAGGATGGGATCATACGATAATTGGCTTAGATCGAATAAGCTGGACCGAGCACTGGCTACCCCAGGTTTTGGTTTGGGGTCAGATTCTGCTTCGGTCAGATTTTGCTGTCGGGCAGGCAGTCAGTCAGGTCAATCTACTCCGTACAGTAGGCGGAATGAGCTCAGATCTCCGTGGAGTTAGTGGCCATTTTAAATCTCTATATGTACAGTGTATTTGATGGGTTGTAGATGATGACGGGAAAAGTAGTACATGATATATAAAAAGACCACCACAATTGATTACCTCCTATCACAGCCGGACAAAAAAAAACACACAGGATTTTTTTTTCCCCCATTGATCCTCCCAATCCAGTCCCCAAATCATACAGATCAAACTAGTTCATGGAAACGGAATTGACCGGAGAAAATAAAAAAACGTTGTCCTTTGTCGAGCTGCAATCATCCCTCGGGTCATAATTTAAACGTACTTGCACATCATGGCAACCATCAGGTCGAACAGACCGATGGCCTCAACGAAGGCAAAACCCAGAATGGCGTAGGAGAAGAGCTGACCGCGGAGAGCAGGGTTGCGGGAGACGGACAGGAGGAGGGCACCGAAGACGAGACCGATACCGATACCGGCACCACCGAGACCGATGGCGGCGGAACCCATACCCAGGTTCTGGGAGACCTGGACCATGGCGTCGGCGATCTCAGAGGAGTACTGGCGGCGGGCCTGCTGGGCAGCGAAGACCTGGCGGGCGTTGGCCTGGAGGAGGCCGGAGGGAGACTGGCGCTTGACGGTCTGGAAGGGGGTCATGGGGACGGCCTTGCGCTGGGTGGTGAAGGTACGCTTGGGAGCCAGCTGGAGGCGAGCGGCAGGGCGGGCAACCTTGGTGGTCGCGGCCATGGTGGAGGCCAGACGAGTGGCGAAGACGCGGGAGGAGGCCATTGTGATGGTGGTGGTTTTTTTGGGGGGATTGATTTCTCAACGAGAAGGAGGTGGTGGTTTGGGAGGAAAGGAAGGAAGAACTTTTCTGGAGGAAAAAGCTGGAGGAAAGGTGACAACAGACGGCCCCCGGGACATAAATACTCTCCCGCTAAATTTTCGCGGTTTTTTGCCCTTTTCCCACCCAGCCCCCCCGTCGGGTGTTAGTGCGCTTTGTTGGGACCAAAAAGCCCTACTACTGCGTGGTATCAGTGCTGTATGGTATGGTGCGTCGGTATTGTTCATCATCCCTATCTTACGCCAGCATACACCTCATACACACCATACACCGTACACCGTTTCCTCCCTCTGTTTCTCCCTCCTCGCCATGTCGGGTTCGTTCGGGATGGCCCCCCCCAGGGGAGCTGCACCTGGTACAGCCAATGGTTTCAGGGTCTGTCCTGCTCCCACGAGTCCGAGCCTGCCCAGGATCCTGCTGCATCCACTTGCTCTCTCCCAGGATGGAGTCCGTGTATTTTTACTGACCCTCCCCCCATCCATACATTCCGGTCTACGCCCCCTTCATTCTTCCTTACATATAAATTGTCCCTCCCTCCGTCCCTCTCCCTCCGCTCTCCCGCTGGAAAAATTGACACCTGGGAGGCAAGCTACGGTATGCAAAATTTTCCACCGGGGCCGTGCAAACCAGGCGGGAGGGCGCAAAAAAACCAGACGTGCGGGTGGGTCCCTGCATCCAACTGGGTCCGATAGAGTGGTACACCTCCCCACTTGGCGGAGGTCGGGCAGCCAATCACACTCCCTGATGGCCAGCTAAATTTGAGGCCAGCTTCTCGGTCGCAATCAAACCGGGCCGAATCGGGCATGCGGCTCCACCAGCACCGGAGTTGCTGAGCCAGAAAACTCCCACCCTGAGACGCAAGCAGGTTTGCCCTCGTCGGCTGGAAGGAGAGGGAGTTGCTCCCTCCTGCTGAACGGCCCCTCGGGAAATGCCTCACCGACTCGTCGCTTTGGGTATCTGCCGTTTTGGGACATCCCGGCTCGTACGGAGAGCGTCCCCGTCGCAACGCGACGATCCGTAGCTCCCTTCGAGCTAGCTGTAGTCGCGGTTAGCCGGTCACCGCTGTCCACCATACCCTTGTCTCATGCACCCATCCGGCTTTCCTTTCCCTCCCCCAAGCCTTGTTCCATGTCCCCCCCGTCCGAGGGTGGTGCACGGGTTATATATCTTTTTGGATAGATCAGAGAAATTGGGTCTCTCGAGGGAAGGGAGGGAGGGGGCGGTTGTCAGGCTCAGCCCTCAGGGGGGGTGTGTGGCCGCCGAACCAACCCAGCACCACGACATCATCCCGTGGCCTTTCCCAAAAACCGGACGAAAACATTTCCCACCACTGACTGTCAGCGCTAGTTGGTGTGTTGTTATCGTTGCTCCCTTCCACCAGACAGGTCGACTGCTCCCTCCCTGGTTGTGTTTTTTTTTTTTTTTCTCACCCACCCACATCCCCTTTTTCTCTTCCTTCCCATGAAGACATCCGTCTGCTACTTATACCTGAGATCTGGGTGAGGGTACTGTACGGATCCCACCTAATTTTCCTCCTTTTTTTTTTTTATTTCGTTTAATTTTTTTTTCCCCCTTCCCTTCCCTTCCTTATTCCCCCGAGTTGTTTGCACTAAACTCGATTAATCCCGGTGATCGAGATATGATCTCAGCCGCCCTGCAGCATTACGTAACCCGGTCAGCTTCCCACTGAACCGCTGCGAACCTGCTAATTTAAGCATGCAGCTGTGGCAGGGGTACGACGGGGATTGGGCTTCGCGAACCGTTCTGCGACGGGGGTTTGCCAGTATCTGCGGTGTAGAATAGGTCAATTGTGCGAGAAAAGCAGAGGGTACCTAGAGTAGGCAAATCTTAATTGATGGCAACAATGATCGAAAGCGCAAGGCCAGGACGATGCGAGCGATCCCGATGACCCGGAGGATATGTGGATGCTGTGAGCGTATGGCGTGTATCACATGTGTAACGCGTGTATTGTTACGGTATTGTCAGTACCAAACTCGCTGCCCCAGGCACCAAGGCACTGGCCGGGTCAGCGGCTGGCGCGCCGGACCTCGGGTTGGAATGTCTATTCACAGAAGGTATGGCGGCTATCCATACCGTGTTGCGGTCACGTATGTACGACGCAGAAGATAAGCTGGTGGGCGGGGCCAATCGGAGCAGCTGGTGGTTGTGCATGGAATGCCATGCCAAGGTGTGCTGGTAGGTATGTGGTGACATATAATGAATGCTATGGAGGGCGATGGTATGTGGAAGGTCCAAGTAGATGGCTGGGAAGATATATCCGGGGGTTATTGTTTGTTAGTGATTGTGTTTGACTTACTAGGGGTACTATTGTTGTTGTTTGGGAGTAACGGCAGCCAGCGCTATATATTTTGAAGACATGGTTAGGCTCAGGTTGTACTAGCCTGCGAGGAAATATATTCCCTCGCGGTCTTAGAGGGAATGCCGATTATTAGGTTTGATTAGATGGTGACACGCTTATCCGGACTGGGAATCCACAGTATGGGAGGGGTTCTAAATTAAGATTGGATCTGATAGTAATCCGGACATCGGTGCTAAAATCAAGAAATGGGGTACTCCGTGTGGCACTTGCGAATAGCTTCATCCTTTCCATATTCGGAACAGTTCTACGTCATGTGACTGATGATCTACACCGGCATTGCCATTCTCAGACTGTCGTGATAAGCAGCTCCTTGGCTGGATCAGAGTGGGCAAGACATTTCGTGCTTTTCTTAGAAGTCTTGGTTTTGGCACAAGTACTCTATACCTTGAAGGTCCATAGTCCTATGGCGGTATTGTTTACCCTTCAACTCCATACTGTCCGTCAGTTTTTGGAAATTGAGGCAATTCTCTTCTAGACAGATTCGGACTGCAAATATCATGCGCAATGCCCGAACTATAGGCGAGCGTCTATTTGTCAAAGCATTTGATTTTCCAGACTCATTAGCATGGGTGATGTCCACCATGATTGATTCCGTAAGCCCTGGGAGACTGTTTCGAAGGCCTTCAACCTTCCCCTCCAGATTGATTTCATTTGCATATACTCGCTCTTTTACTAGTCAAATACTCCAACAGCCCAATCCAATGACCCTTGCTCAGTCAATGACTCCTAAATGTCTAGCCCCGTGTATGACCTGCCTGGTTTGAGTCCGAGTGTGAATGGGGATATCCCACTGAGAATAATCTCCAGATGCACTCGTAGCTAACAACAAAACAAAGAACAAGTTACTTGCTTGGAAGAGTTGTGACAGGTCATGCCGAAGTTGTCACCTGACCCTTTGTTCGCGTTGCCTCGTGTCGGAAGCGCGTCATCATCCAACCATCACCAGGCATCAGCATCTCATCCTGCAGAGACCCACCGTTGTTTAGATATGCGGTAACTATTCCAATTAAATGCTTCTACTGACCCGCCTGTTGTATCCCGTGAGAACTGATAGACCTTGGGTCGACACTCGCCACCCCGTATGTCCAGCTAGTGACGTTGCAAGCTGAGGAGTGATGGCATGATGCCGACAATAATTACGACTCTCATATCGAGGAGCAATGCCAAGTTATCATGTCATTTTTGGAATCCATCGGTACGAAACCCGGTTCAAGAAGCCATTAGCTTATTCTGACAAGTCTAGGATGTTAACGATGGATGACTGACAGTCCCTTCTCTGTCGGGGCTTGATCCTCAGTTTGGCTCGTTCGATTCTACTTCTGCCCCAGACATCGGTAGAAAGTCTTCTGGGACGTGCCGACGGGTCGTCATGTGTTCTATCATGGATTACCGCGACCTTGCTTCACCTCATCCCGGCGCAGGCACAATGTTCTCGGCCCTTCCCATCATATCACCCTAGAACACGGAATGATGGCATCAGTGAGCACAACTCATCCGCGAACTTAGCTTATAGGACATAGTATTGGCCCCTCATCGGTGGCAATAACTCCTCCCCGGGCGAGATGATTAGAACTCTCTCGGCCAACAGAGGAGAAACTGCTATCCGCTCCGCACACCATGGGCTCTACCGAAGCGGGTGTTGGGAGTATCAGTGGCTACCCGATCGAGCGCGACAGAGGGAATCTCCCAGACGCCAGCTTCACCGGACAGCCAGAATCATACCTCAATATTGTGGACCAATATCCCCTCCTGGATGCATGTCGGCGGTGCTCCGCATCGCTCCCGACCGGGCAATCAGTTATTGACAAGCGAAAGGATTCAATCACCTTCAAGTTGCCTGGTCCTATGGTGTACAACGCATGGTCCGCTCTGATACCGGTGGCTCCGGAGGGATGTTCTCCATTGACACCGAGACTGGGTTTGACAAGATTGTGTTCTTCAATGCTGCCTGGGGACTGAGTGAGAACATCGTCCAGGGTACCATCGACCGGACGCCTGCCACATCTCTAAGCCTCTCCTCAACTCTCATGCTATCCCAACCATCAACAAACAATGCGGTGACAAGTCGTGAAGAGAATCTACGGCAACGGACAGACCCCGACCCGAAACGCACCGACCGAGCGCGCCACCCTGTCCTCACTGACACAGATCTTGCAACTGGCTCGCTGAGCCTGCATGATCGAGAAACACTATGGCTGGCCACTAACATGGAATAAGCCAAGGACGGTCCCGCGAAAGAGCTATTCATCGTCCAGGCCCGACCGGTGGCCGTACACGCACCGCGACGCGACCGCGGCTTTCAAGGCATATCGGCTTCGCAAGAAAGGCTGCAAGCTGGTTACAGGACTGACCAGCTCTGCCTAATTGAGTCTGCACAAGATGGACAAATTCGTGACGTTTCCACCCTAGTCACGACCATGACCGATCCGGACTGGGTGCCGATGATGAAGCGCGACGCGGCGATCATCACGGACCATGTCGCACGCATTTCCCACGCGGCTATTGTCATCGGAAGCTGTGCCCATGCGGTCATCGGCACCAATAATGCCATGTACGTACAGCATTCGAGGCAGGATGTGACTGTATCATGCACTGAGGGCGACCAGGGCTAGGTCTATGACGACGTCTGGGAGCTCAGCACCGAGACAGTGGACATGAGCGGGCTGTCGGCCAGCCGGAAGAAGGTGATGCTGAACCTCGCCCATCCAGCAGCTGCATACCGCTGGTGGCGAGTTCGGGATCAACTAGCCCGGATGGAATTCGTGGTGACCAACGCCATCGAGGTTTGTCCGATGGCGCTGGTGCACTTTGACCGTCTGCAGAATGCCTAGGTTAAGCCGAGATCGCTCAACTGACGGCCCCATACGAGCACAAGCCGGATTACTTTGTGAATAAACTGGCGCACAGGTTCGCGGTGCTCTGCACGGTCATCTATCCCAAGCCGGCGATCCCTTGGATGAGCGAGGAGCTAGGGTTCACGAAGCAGTGGTGATGATCCTGTTCTGTCGGACGGTGGACGAGGGGAAGGCGATGTGATGGCGGATAATGGACTGCGCCGGGGAGCAAGGACTGCAAGTGCACATGATCTGTGAGATCTGTCGAATGTGATCCTGGCGAGGGAGTTGTGGCGTACTTTCTGGTTCTCGATCGGGTCGAACCTGGGGCAGCTGACGCTTGGGGTGGACCGGGACTCGGACAGCTGTCTGGGCTGGTTGACAGCAAAAAGGCGGTTAGGACCCAGATTGCGCATGTCATCCGGCAGGCCAAAGGGGCCGGGTGCAAGATGGGGATTTGCGGGCAGGCGCCAAGTGATAATCCAGAGTTTGCGTGATTCTTGGTCGAAGCAGGAATTGATTCCATTTCGGTGATTCAAGACAGGTGTGTGAAGGTGAACAGGGAAGCGATGCGAGTGGACTGAGCTGATGCTGACATTATAAGGGTGCATGCGAGTGTCGTTAGCCATTGAAGCTCATGGTATTATCCCCAAATTATGAACTGCGGCGGTCATTGAATTACTGCATGATATCCTGATCTCCCTATACCCCATCTTCTTCCCAATTCCACTGATGATCCTACAACTCATTCTCCCTCACTTTCCCAGCCCTCTTCCCCAGCCCAACTCCACAACTTTCCTCCACCCTTCCTAAACAACAGCCAGCCACGACAAACAACACCCCCATCCCCAAATACAGCAAATCAAACAACCCCAACCACTGCATTCACACCACCAAGCCAACGTTGAGCGAGATAAACACGTGGAAGAACGAGACTGTCTGCTCCAATTCACTACACTGCAGGTGGTGTCAACCATATAATTGCCTAGGGGATTGATAAGATCTGTGAGTTACTATCAACCTCGACTACTTCCTTTCTTCAAATTGGATATCTTAAGAAGACTCGATCATCAATTATCGACGAATATATCTAAGCCTGTGATGGAGGTGGTGGCCCATTCCCTGAACATTGCAATTGAGTCAGGGCTTGTTATTGGATCAGAGCAGGATACACCTACGGCTACAGTCCAACCAGGACAGATTGAAATCTGCCCGATGCCAATTAAGCTACGAGTAAACATCCATTTCGAGATGGATACTCCGGTAGACAGCCGAGCCAGCCATTCATCTAACCCTAATTCCTGAATGGGGGCCATCTATGCATCACAGCCAGATGGCCCCAACTGCCCAGATCCATCGGATCTATTAAAGGATCTCTGCTGTGGCTGATGAGAGGATACAGTCATTCACAAGCTCGGCTTCATTCCATCAATGACGCCCACCTGGCATTCTGCCACGCCCAGAACGAACATCTGACCATCACTCTCAACTCACCGACAAGAAGTAGATACCCGATGAATAGGCTATCCGCACCCGCCCCACATCTCAAGTCGTTACCGACTTAAAAGCATGTGACAGACAACATTGCGAACCCGATCCACCGGGTGTGGGCAGTTCGGGATGTCTAGCAGCACCACGCGATCCATAATTCGGCAGCACGTTGCATGTGATTCTCAACCGCGCATCGCACCCTCATGGGTTCCTCATACCTCCCCATTAAGGTCTGTGTCAGCCAAAGTGAGCTCAGATGGCTAAAGCTAATTATATCCCCGAGCTTCCGTGGCTATGTCGCACGGTGAGATCTTCGGGCGGTTCCGAGTGTAGCTGTCATGCACGCGGCGGCCCGCAGTCAGCAGGGACTCTCCCGATGCGAGTTGCAGGTTCAGGCGGAGGGATAGGGAGATCTTGCTTGAGACATCTGATCTGGGTTCCGAGGTTCTATCGGTCATCGCACATGTTATTGACAACACTGGACTGACATGATGATGGACCGAAAATCGACATCGGAATCGGCCCGGACTGGACCGTAAACAACGCTGCAGTCGGGCACTCCGACACTGCTAGTGCCTGTGGCTAGGACATGGCGTGCTGCGAGCAGGTGCGGCGGTGTTGAAGCGATAGAAGCACCCGAGACACTCAATCAGAAGTCGGTCTGGCCTGGAAGTGGGCCTGTCACTATTCTCGGCCTCATGGAGGGATCCCCTCGCTGACCCACTGATTGGGCCGTCAGGGGCTGACGCTGGATCCTTCGGCTGGCGTGCCAGCTGGTGGATTCACATGCCGGCCGAAGGAATGGGGGTAAGCTGACCGATCACAATCGATTGTGTGCACGATTCTTTATGAGAGAACAGGAAATTTAGTTATCCATGGCCATGATTCATAAAGTGGTGGATTGGATCCCTCCGTGGCAGCTCCGGCCGATGCATAAGTTGTTGTCGCATCCCTGGCGGGTCTGCGTGGATTAAAGTCAGTGCAGCTCCTTCCGATGGCTCCACCACTGATTCAGCGGATCCAGCGTGTCGGCCACGCCCCGCCATCATTGGCTCGCACTGCCCTGATGGCTAGCGCTGACTCGCAGCCTTGTTCGCGATGCCCTAATTATGCCGGAGCGGCTCTGCTTATCGCTACAGATGGCCTTTCTCAGGCGCAGCCTATACTCGGCTCTTTATGCGTCTCGCTTATGCTGCTGCCATTTTTTAAATATGCCCCTCCCATGCTGTTCCTCCGTCCACGGTAAACACCATTTCTCCCTCCCTCGTCCATCATGCCCGACCCCTCCACCATGCCCGACCTCGAGGAACAACTACACGAAAAGCCCTCGACCCCCCTCATGACCCCGGGTTCCAGCAGCACCACCGTGGCTCTGCTCTATCCCGAGACCGACCTGTCCCAGGACATTGTCGGCTGGGACGGTCAAGACGACCCCGCCAACCCGCAGAACTTTGCCCCGACGCAGAAATGGATCCTCCTGGCCCTAATCAGCTCCTTCACCTTCATCTCGCCTCTGGCATCCAGCATGTTCTCCCCCGCCATCGGCTACGTGGCTGCCGAATTTCGCGTCACCAATGAAACCCTTCTCTCCTTCAGCGTAACCATCTTCCTCCTCGGCTACACCGTACGTCCTGCTTCCCTCCCCCCCTCATCCCCCCCAGACCACCCCACTAACCCTCCCCAGTTCGGCCCTCTCCTTCTGGCCCCCCTCAGCGAGATCTACGGCCGCCGCATCATCTTCAGCACAGCCAACTGGTTCTTCGTGGTTTGGCAAATCGGCTGTGCCCTGGCCCCCAACCTTACTAGCCTGATCATCTTCCGCCTCCTGGCCGGCATCGGCGGCGTCGGCTGCGTGACCCTCGGCGCCGGCGTCATCGCCGACCTCTTCCCCGTCGAACAACGCGGCATGGCCACCTCCATCTGGGCACTGGGACCCCTCATCGGCCCTGTTGTCGGACCCATCTGCGGCGGGTTCATCGGCGAAGAAATCGGCTGGCGGTGGGTCTTCTGGATCCTGCTCATCGCCAGCGGCACCATCGCGACGGCCATCGAGATCCTCAACCGCGAAACCTACGCCCCGGTCCTCATCCGCTGGAAGACCGAGAAACTTGCCAAAGAACTGCACCGACCGGAGCTCCGCAGCGCCTACGAGCTCACCCACGGCCTCGCCGTCCCCACCGTCTCCCAAGTCCTCCTCCAGGGCCTGCGTCGGCCCCTCATCCTGCTCGTCAAATCCCCCATCGTCCTCCTCCTCTCCACCTACATGGCCGTCGTCTACGGCCTGCTCTACCTCTTCTTCACCACCATCACCTCCGTCTTCGAAGAAACCTACGGCTTCTCCACGGGCCTGGCCGGCCTCGCCTACCTGGGCATCGGCATCGGGTTCTTCATCGGCCTCACCCTCATCGCCCTCTCCAGCGACCGCATCGTCAAGTCCCTCACCGCCAAAAACAACGGCGTGTTCCTCCCCGAAATGCGTCTCCCCACCATGATCTTCTTCAGCTGTCTCCTCCCGATCAGTTTCTTCTGGTACGGCTGGTCCGCCAAGTACCATGTCCAATGGATCGTGCCGATCATCGGGATGGTGCCGTTCGGGGTGGGCTTGATTGGGATTTACATGCCGATTCAGACGTACGTGATTGATTGTTATCCGGCGTATGCGGCGAGTGCGAATGCGGCGTTGACAGCATTGCGCAGTCTGTTGGGGGCGTTGTTGCCATTGGCGGGACCGAAGTTGTTCAGCAGTTTGGGGCTGGGATGGGGGAATTCATTGTTAGGGTTTATTGCGTTGGCGTTTGTGCCGGTGCCCATTTTTTTTAATCGCTATGGACAGAGGATAAGAGAGAGGTATCCGGTTAATTTGGAGGGGAATACTAATAAATAAATAGTACTATGTTTATTGTTGGATGGGATACTATTAGGTTGGGAAAAACAAAAAACAAAGATTTATATAGTTATATATTAGAGGAATGAGTTATGACCTTTTCTTTTTTTTTTTTCTATTATTCATTTTTATGATGTG